>JAODAL010036216.1:0-41971 GCA_025379985.1 Phyllomedusa bahiana
TAAATACTTTGGAGACCTTGGTACCAATGGTACCTATATAAACAACAACAGGAAAAGAAAGCAAGGCGAAGTGGCAGAAAAAGGGGAAAACTTTAAGCAAGACTAAAAAAAAAGACAGAAAGAACCGTTAACACACAAAAAAGAAACAAATAACATTCCACTTGTTAAAATATTCAACCTCTCTGATTACAGCCTAAATGCATATGAAACGAGACTTCTGGAAAAAGATGCGGACCAATTCACTTTATTCCTTGACGTGCAAAGATTTGTGAGCAATCTCACATTAAAGTGTTTTTTCCAACTAAAGAATGTGGATAATACAACACACGGGGAAGACCCTAGTAAAATATAATAAAAGAAAGAGAAAAAACATAAAATTTTTTATCTGACCCATGCACAAGGGCACTTTATCCAGATGTACCAGATGTACCAAGAGATGGTTAGAAAAATGAAATATAAACCTATAAAAAAATTAAAATGTAAATAAAAATGAGAAAATGGCTCTAAACAGCCTAGCGGACAACAAAAAAATAGTGATAAGATCAGCGGACAAGTGAGGGGAGATTCTAGTACAAAATTATACTGACTCTAAAAGGAAGCACTAAATATACTTGGACCCTAAAATTATAAAAAAAAATAAGTGAGAACCCCTTCCCATTAATAATGGAAAAATTAGAATCTCTGCTACAAAGAGGAATTACAGATAATGAAGAAGTTCAACAAACAACCAGCTTACCAGTGGCACCTCCGCCGAGCACGGACACGCAGGCAAAGCGTATGATCCACGAATATAGAAGATAACCTCCAGCTCAACTTTATTTGAAGTAAAATCCACATTTATTGAGAGCAGGATGTCTTCCTTTTTATCCGGCTCTCAATAAATGTGGATTTTACTTCAAACAAAGCTGAGCTGGATGTTATCTTCTATATTTACAGATAATGAGGCCAATTTATCAATAGTGTCTATCTTTGCGCCTTCCTAATCTGCGATTTCGGAGCGCAGAGTAAGCAGGTATGTTAAAAAGCTGTCGCACGGAATTGTTGAATTAGGCGCGTTGCAGATATAGGCTGCGACCGCAAATCGTTTTTTCGGGAAATTTTCGCAAACTGAGGTAACCTCCGCAATTGCTTTTGTTACACGAAAAGAAAAGGCCACCCAAAAGCCTGGTCAAGCAAATGTTTCCGCCAAAAATGGCAGCGCTATAAAAAAAATTATAACCTAACTCATGCAGACACGTGAACAAAAATAAACCCACAACCATCAAGTCCTGCAGCACACGAGATTCATTGGTTTCCCCCCCCCAAACATAATGTTTAATGTCCAAGACCACAGCGAACAATAAAGAAATTATAAGTGATGAAGCATTGTCTTCTGACAGATCAGAATCTGGAACTGAAAAGCCTCAGAAGAAAAAAAAAAATTTCCGATAACGAGAAGAAAATTATTGTGGATGAGGTAGGTATTTGGTGTGAATGGGCCTATTCTTTTGAATGACCAGTGTAAAAAAACTCTGGACCCCCTTTCAGAGGATAAATGATTGCCGGCTTTTGCCAAGACATTTTTAAAGGGGTTGTCTCACTGCACGGATTGTTAATAAAGGTCAAGATAATGAAAAAAACCATCACTTGAAATTTATGCATTACAGTTTACCCCTTTTAATAATACCCCTCTTTATGGGCTGCACAGCTCCTCGGGTCCTATAGCTCAACAGTGTGGGATGGGGGTCTGGGCCCAGGGGGGAAATTGATCTTGGGGGGGGCCCACCCTACTGACAGAAAATATTACCGCCTCTTGGAAATAAATCCCCATTTACCACATATACAGTGTGAAAAAAAGAACTTTATTGTGTGTAACTAACCAAGGGGGTCCAGATCTGCTACTTGCATATCTATCTCACACATATGTCAGTCAGCATATCATAGACCGGGGTAAAAATAGCTCCATCCATATCCCACCCCCGCGGCCCACATACAGTTTCCCCCCCCACTTTTTTCTAGGTATGCACTCACCCCTTCTAAAAAACACAGCAAGAAAGTAAAAGTGAAACTCCTATCACAGGGGCGGTTTCCTTTACTTTTTCCCGACAGGGGCAAAATTAACTCCACTTACCCGCACCGATATAAACCCACAATACCCCCATAAAAAGAGGTCAGACACCAGTCAGTATAACCTACAACACCACCAATGGGGACAAAATAGTGGGCCGACACCACCGGGGATAACACAACACCACCATATAAGACCCCATAGGGCCAATACCTACTCGAAAAACCCCAAAAACATTTATGCATCTATCTACATAAAAAACTTTGAGCTCTCGGTTCACAACAGATCAAACATGTTTAAGCTGCCCCCGACTTCAACGTGGTCTCAAATCGGGCAGTCCATCCATCTTTCCTCCAACGACCAATAGGCCCTCACGGGGGCACCCCCCTCCTTATTCAGAAGAAAAAAAAAAAAAACACCCAACCCAAAAACTGCCCTTCTTAACAGCCTTAGGGTGGCGGGGACAGAAAAACCCAAAAAGAAGCACCCCTTCCTTTCCTTAGGCCAAAAAACAATGTACCCAATTTTAACGTATGTTTTTTGCACATTTCTGCAAAAAGGGAATACATACGCGAAATCCCCAAAGAACCGAGAGTCTCAAAGTTTTTTATGTATGAAGATAGCATTTAAAAAATTCCCTTTTGGGTTTTTTGAAATGTGTATTGCCCTTTTTTTCAGAAATGTGCCGCTGGGGCGGTCTGGTTTGTACATGTAAATTACATTTGGGGCCCCAGGCCCTGCCAAGTGGCCCCAGGGTTTTCTAAAGTTTTTCAGAAATGGTTTTTTTTTTTGGGAGAAAATACGTTATACTTGGGGTACATTGGGTTTTACCTATATGGAAAGGAAAGGGGTGCTTCCCATTTTTTGGGTTTTTCCCCTCCCCGCCCACTCTCAAAAGGCTGTCCAAAAAAGGGCAAACTTTGCGGTTGGGGGTTTTTTATTTTTTTCCCCTCCCGAATAAAGGAGGTCCGGGGACCCCTGAGAGGGCCCGATTTTTCTCGATTTTTAGAGGGAAAGATAGGATAGGAAATGCCCGAATTTTTAGACCCCGTTTAAGTCCCGGGGGAGCTTAAACATGTTTGATCTGATAAGTTAACCGAAGTCTCAAAGTTTTTTCCCTGTATTTATAGATGCATAAAAACTTCTTTTTGGGGTTTTGACGGAAATGTATTCCCTTTTTGAGAAATGGCCCTGGTGGCGGTCGTGGTGTTTCAAGTATAATTTTCATGTGTGCCGCAGCCCCGCCATTGGGGACCCAGGTTTGCATACGTTTTTTTTCAGAAAAGTTTTTTTTGGCAGAAACATACGTTATACTTGGGGTACATTTTATTTTACCAAAATTGGGAAAGGGAAAGGGGGGCTTCCCTTTTGGGGTTTTTGGGCCCCCCCACCCCTCCCCCAGGTTTATAAGAAAGGGGACTTTGCAGGTTGGGGGTTTTTATTTTTTCTCTCTGAATAATGGAGGTCCCGGGGCCCAGTGAGAGGGTGATTGGCTCGAAATTTAGAGGGAAATTGGAAGGGGCTTTCCCGATTTGAGACCCCGTTGAAGTCGGGGCACTTAAACATGTTTGATCTGAATGGGGAACCGAGAGTCTCAAAGTTTTTTTTATGGGAAGATAGATTTGCATAAAAGCTTCTTTTTTGGGGTTTTCGACGTATGTATTGCCCTTTTTTGGAAAAAGTCCGCGGTTGGGGGCTGTGGGTGTACAAATATAATTACTTGGGGTTTCCGAAACCCCCCAGTGGCACCCCCGGGTTTTCATTTCGTTTTTTTTTAGAAATGTTTTGTTTTGCAGAAAAAATACGTTATATTGGGGTACATTGATTTTTTTCCTATAAAGGAAAGGAAAGGGGTCTTTTCCCTTTTTTGGGTTTTTTCCCCGTCCCCCCCCCACTTTTCACAGGCCCGTCAAAAGAAGGGCAGCTTTGCAGGTTGGGGTTTTTTTTTATTTTTTCTCTTGATTAATGGAGGCGGTGACCCAAGTGAAGGCCCGATAGGCCCGTTTGGGAGGTAAAGATAGGATAAAGGGGCCGATTTTTAGACCACGTTGAAGTCGTGGGCGCTTAAAAATGTTCTGATCATGATAAGTGAACCCAGATCTCCCAAAATTTTTTTTTGTAAAGAAAAGATACATAAATGCTTCTTTAAAGGGGTTTCCCACGTAGTGTAATTTCCCCTTTTTCAGAAAAGTGCCGCTTTGGGGGCGGTCCGTGTGTGGGTTCATGTTAAATTTCATGTGTGCCGCAAGGGCCCCTTTCCAGGGGGCCCCCCCGGTTGCTTTCTTTTTTTTAGAAATGTTTTTGTGTGCCGAAACAACGTTTTTACTTGGTACATTGATTTTTTGCCTAAATGGAAAGGAAGGGGGGGGCTTCCATTTTTGGGGTTTTTGTCCCCGCCCACTCTCCAGGGTGTAAAAAGAAGGGCAGCTTTTCCGGTTGGGGGGGTTTTTTTTATTTTTTTTTCCAGAATAAAGGGGGTCCGGGGAACCAAATGAAGGCCGATTGGTCGATGAGAGGTAAAGATAGGTAGGACTGCCCGATTTGAGCCCCCGTTTTTAAGTCGTGGGGGAGCTTAAAAAATGTTTTTGTTTATGATTTTGTGAACCGAGAAATCTCAAATTTTTTTATGTAAATTTGATAGCATAAATGGGTTCTTTAGGGATTTCGCCCAGTGTATTGCCCTTTTTGCAGAAATGGGGCCCTGGTGGCGGTTTTGTGGTGTACATGGAAAAATTTTCCGGGGGTTTTCCGCAGCCCCGCCAAATTGGGACCCAGTTTTGGGGGATCGTTTTTTCAAAAGTTTTTGTGGGCAGAAACATAGTTAAAAATTTTTGGGGTACATTGATTTTAGCCTATATGGAAAGGGAAGGGGGTTTGTCCAAAATTTTTTGGGGTTTTGTCCCCGCCCCCCTCACAGGTGTCATAAGAAGGGAGCTTTGCAGGTTTTGGGGGTTTTTTTTTTTTTTCCCCCTGAAAAATGGAGGGCGGTGACCCATGAGAGGCCCGTTGGCTCGATTTTAAAAGGTAAAGATAGGAAAGGGCTGCCCGATTTGAGACCCCGGGTTTTTGTCTGGGCGTTTTAAAAAATGTTCTGATCATGAAAATGTGAACCCGGAAATCTCAAAGTTTTTTACATAGAGGCCAGGCACCAGCTCAGGTATAAAAACCCAAAAACATCGACATATAGAGAACATAGGGTCCCAAACCCGCTCGGGGCACATAAAAATTTCAGTGAATACAAACCCCCCGATTTCCCCCAAAAAAGTAAAATAACCCTTGAAAAACCGGGGGCCCCGCCCGGGGACGTCTTATCTGATGAAATCGTTCTCTTCTCTATGAAAATTTTTCTTAAACCCCTTTTTTTCGCACTTTTCCAGACCCCATGAAGGCTTGTCCTGGCCCACAATCATCCCTGCAGAAATTTTCACACAAATATCTTAGAAACTTCATTTTTCCCAGCCCCTCTTTACCTTTTCCCCAAACCTTGTACAAACTTCCCAGGGGTGGTGAGCGGATACGGGCCAAATTTAAAAGAAAAATCCCCAAAAGGGTTGGGAAAATGTACGCTAGGGCTGCTGCCCTCTCTTTTTTACGGGGGTGGTGACAGACCTTAGTAGGTAGGCAAATGTGCGGGCCCCGGAAAAATAGACAGGCCCATTTAGGTATTAGGACCCCCGGGTGGATAATTTTGGTAGGCCGGCCCCATGTGGGTTTGGGTGGGTGGGTACCTACCCAGGGTGGATGGGAAAAAAATAGCCCCAGGTAATAACGGTTACAGTTGGGCAATTTATAACTACAGTTGGGTTTGGGTGGCCCCCAGTTAGGAGGGATGTAGGTAGGTGTTGTGAGCCCCAGTTAGTTAGGGTGGTGAGGATTGCCCCCAGTTAGGTAATGGGTAGTTCTGCCCCTTTTATATGGTTTAAAAAGCAGTTAGGGACCCCCTTTAGGTAGTTTAAACAGTTAGGGTTTCCCCCTTTAAGTGTTACAGACGTTGTCCCTCCCTTAGGTGTAAACACTTTAGGGCTTCCCTTTAGGTAAAAAACAGACGTTAGGGCCCCTTTAGGTAGTATGCATTCAATTAGGGCTTCCCTTTAGGTAGTATACAGACAGAGGGTATACAGGCATTTTGGGCTCCCTTTGGTAGTATACGACAGTTGGGGTATACAGGAAGTTTGGGCCCCCCTTTAGGTAGTAACAGGCTTTAGGGTTTTCGGGCCGTTGGGGCCCCCTTTGGTCGCATGCAGGCAGTTGGGCCCCCTTTGGTATTTTGCGGGTAGTTGGGGGCCCCCCTTTGGTAGCTTTGAAAGGCATTAAGTCCTCCTTTAGGTAGTAAAAGGGTAGTTAGGGGCCCCCTTTTAGCTATGTGCGGGAAGTCAGGCCCCCCTTTTTAGCTAGTTTGTGGTGTCAGGGCCCCCTTTTAGGTACTTGAAAACAAAAAAAAAAAAAAAAGTCACTCCCCCTCATCTGCTCCTGCCACTCCGGATCTCCCCCCCGGCTTTTTTACTGCCGCCCGTATAGGCGGCGTGTGCTTTTGGAAATTCCCGCCGTTTAGTCCCCCAGTAGGTGCCGGCCCTGGCAGGCTTAAGGCCTAACCCTTTACACCTGCCAGGGCGATCGCGGAGCAAAATCGGGGGCGCTCTGCTCTGCTGAACCCGCAAGCCCCCGGGGTGGGGAGCAGGGGCCCGGGTGTTCAGTGACCAGATGCGGTGGGCGGGCCTGGGGTGCCGCTGGGGCCCACAGCAGCTCGGGTCCCACCGGGGGATTCACAGATCCCCCGGCGGCCCAGTCTGAGCCTGTATACATACTGTGAGCCTGCACAGCTCTGGGATCACTCACAAGTTTTTTCGGCATGAGCAGAGGAGTATCTGGTTAAAAAGGGTGTCTTCTTCAGTGTTTTTTATTGCCCACAGAAAAAAAGTATGGAAAAACAGCACGCAAACTATAAACATAAACAAAACTCCTGCTCGTCTGAGCGCTTTTTTTTTCTATACACAGGGGTAGTTCCCTCACTGCACCCTTGGGTGGTGTAGCAGACACTGGTTCCAGCGTATGAATGTCCCGCCCCCAAGGTAGACTGGAAAACAGCCCGCCCCGTCAGCTTACCTGTACCTTATTTACTACCGGAAAACCCGGAGTGGAGCCAGGTGGGAAACCGTACTAAAAACAACTTTTAAAGTATGTCGCACTCTGTACTGCCACCCTATTTAACAATCCTTTCACTCCACCAAGGTTCAAAACCTTGGGTGGCATGTATTTCTTCTCCAGGCAACCCCCCAGAAACCTGGGGGGGGATATAACCCCATCGCAGACCTTTCCCCAGCTGCGGCTTCATATCCCCCCCCGCCGACCTGGGGGGCGGAGCACTTTGTGCCAAAAAATTTGTGTACTCGTGAAAAATGGATCACTTTTGGCCTTTTTCCCCGGGGGATATTTACAGAAACAAAAGTCCTGTAGACCCAGGAACCCCGGGTCCCCCTTGGGTTTCTTCCCTTTGTTCTGTCCATCCATTTTTAAAGGGAAGGGTTTCTGTGTGACCAAAAAGGGGTCTCCCCAATCAAGTGAAACGCACGATCGGGCCCCTTAAATGGCCGGCATTCTCTTTCCCTATGGCGTAGTTTTTCCCCGCCGTGAAGTTCCTGCTGAGGTAAATCCCCGGTTTTTTTCCCCCTCAACCGTTGTGATAGGACACCCTAATCCTACCCAGAAGCGCGCCAACAATAAATTTTTTCTGAAATTTTTGGGGCCATGAGCAGGGGTCTCTTGCAGGTACCTCCTTTACCCTTTTGGAAAGGCTTGTTCGCCCCCGGGTTTCCACTTGACCAAAGTGGACTTTTGTCCCTTTTGTGAGGTCCGTAAGGGGGGCTGTAGGGGGAGGCAAAGTTGGGTACGAACCTCCTATGTACCCTGCGATACCTAAGAAGCCCGGACCCTTCTTGGGAGATCGGTTGAGGCCAATTTCTATTGCCTCCAGTTTTGTCCTTTTGGGGCTTGTTTCCCTCCCTCCAAAGTGTAACCCCTAGATAGCGGGGCCTCCTTACCCTTGGCCATTGTTGGGTTGGGGTCAGACCGCTGCCCTTTAAATGGCATTAAGACGCTTGCATTGGTAGGTGGGACTCCCAACCGTCAAAGACACCACGTCATAAATATGCTGCTGATATTTTTTTTAATGGGGTGTGGATGACGCCCTCTCCTCTGGAATTGGCCGGACCCCAAAGAGGCCAAAGGGAAGGCCACGTAGTGAAAGTGCCATGGGGGTGGAAAAGGCCGTTTTCCCCTTTTCCCCCCCCTTTTTTTTGAGGGGGACCTGCCAATAGCCTTGGTCAGGTTAACGTACTAATGTACCTCGCGGGCCTAACCTCTAACCAATTCATCGACCCGGGGCATGGGGGTAGGCATCAAATTTTGAGAGCTGTTTAGCTTCGAAAATCGTTGCTAAAAACGTAAGTGCCCATGGGTTTGGGTATGAGCACTATGGGCTCGACCCCCCCTTTTGGGATTTTTCTAGCCCCCAAGCTCCAGCCTTTTAACCTCCTCGGCAATTTGCTTGCCCTGGGCTTCAGGGACCCTTATGGCCTCAACCGTCCCTTTTTGGGCCCGGGGGTTCTTTTGATGATGTATGTTAATGCCCTTCGTCCCTGGTAATCTGAAAAAAAACCCTCCCGGTTCCTTTGTGGGGAATTTCCCCTAGTTTCCCCCTTTGTGATTTGATGGGGACTCGGAATCGGACGGGGGGAACTCTCCGTTTGGGGCACCCCTAGCTCTCTTCCACCATAAACTTTGCCGGTCCTTCCGGGGTTTAAATTTTAGGTTTTGTGATTATCTGATAAGGTTTCCCTTTCTACCACGGAACACCTTATAGTTGCCCTCATGACCCGTCTTTGATCTCATGGGGGCCTGCCACTTTGCCGGAAACCTGCTTTCGACCGTGGGGAAAAGTATTTGCCCCGATCCCCGGGGTGGGAAATTTCTGACCCTTGCGGACCGTTATATACCCTTGCCGGGGTTTTTTGGGCCCGTGTTGGTCTCCGCATATAGGCAGGACTGCTGGATTCTTTTCCTGCATTCGGAAATTATGTTCAACCCACGTCCATAGGGGGTATTTTCCTGTTTCCCAGGTTCCTTGGCAATGTCGGAGCCCCCGGGGATGTCTACCATAGGGAGCTCGAAGGGAGAAAAACCCCGGGGGGCGCTTCGGTCCCTCCCGTTAGAGAACATAAATAGGGTAGTAGGGGGGGTCCCCTCTTCCCCCACCCTTTACCCACCACATTTTTAAGCTTTGACTTTAGGGTCTTATTGAACCTCCCCCACCAGACCATCGTCTGGGGATAAATTTACCGAGGGTACGGAGAGGGGTAATATTGAGGAGGGGCGAGTTCTTTGGTCCCCTTTAGACATAAAGGGGGTACCCTGGTCTGTCATATCTCTTCGGGGAACCCTGCCGGGGTGAACATTTGGAAAACCCCTTTGGGCAATCCCTTTGGAGGAGGGTTCCAAAGGGGGTTGGCCTCGGGATATCGGGGGGGGGTTCAGAAAAGGCCATAAGATACTGATTCCTGGGGCGCTTTGGGAGGGCCCTACCGGTCCATGCCGACCCTCTCAAAGGGGATTTTATTTTTGGAGGGGATTGGGGGCTCCAAAATGGGGAGGGGCTTTTAATTTGGCACCTGGGCAAGACTCAAAAAACTTAAATTCCCCTTTATAAATCCCGGGCCAGTAAAGTTACGCTCTACCCTTTTCCCCGGGTTTTTTCCACCCCTAATTTCCCCCCCCCGCCATGGAGTGGGCTAGTAACCCCGGGCGGAAATGTGACTTGGGAACCACCAATTGCCCCACCACTTCGGTGCGGTCTTTTTTCCCCCCGGTATAACTTTTTTGTTGACCGAAAATGGGGGTAAAAACCATATCCTCCCCTGGTCCCTGGGGTTTTTCCCACTATCACTTGACGTTTCCCCCAAGCATGTTCTAGGTTTGGGGTTCCCCCCGTTGTCCTACCAAAGTTCCCCTGGAATTGGAAGGAGGCGAAAACGAGCTCAGAGGGGTTTTTCTGGGGTCCCCCGCCAGGACGGACAACGGAAAACCCCTCGGGTTCCGGGCTCCCGTGTGGACACACCCCTGTACATCATTTACCTTGCACCTCTTTTATTCTCCCACAAATCCCAAACAAGGGGAAAGTCACAGCCTAGACAGCATGTAGGGTAGGTCGCAACGACACCACCACTGTCGTGCGGCACCGCGGGGGTCTCTAGGTTTAGTCTGGCAGTTTTGGGTAGTCTCTAGTGTCCCCATGGGTCCGACCACCCTATACGGGGGGATCGGAGTTGGCCCAGCTTTACCAGCTTGGCCCGTACCAGGGTCACCCAAACCCGGGGGTCCATGAGTGCTTGATGGAAGTCCGTTTATTTTTTTCCGTAACTCCGCCGGGCACCACCATTCAGCATGTGAGGTATAGGGCGGGGGCCGGCAAAAAACGGCGTACGCCCCCGGGAACGCCCCAGTCCATGGGGGCCCCCGCGTTTTGGGCATCGTCAGGGTACATGTCCCGTCCATCGCATCGCCAAAAGACAAAAGGGGCCCTGGCCCTGGGGTAAAGGGCTGATTTTGGGGTGGGCAACCCTTCCCCCCTTTCTCACCCAAAACCTTGACCCCCTCCCCTTTGGGACCCCCTGCCCTTTCCCCTTTTGGGACAGAGAAATTTCCCCGTACTTTTGGGGAGATGGTTGGACCCCGGGAGAAACTCTTCATGGAGGTAACGTTCCACCCCCGGAGCAGTCTCCGACTTTTGGGGGGCCGGAAACCCCCCCAAAAGCGGGTTTGGATCCCCCGGTAAGGCAAGTACAAACAACACCAAAAAAAACCCTCTCGATACTTGGGGAGGTGAAAGACTCTCCGGTTGCAGCCATTTGCTGGTGGATTAGAGGCTACATTTGGGGTCGCGGTGGCTTTTGCTGGATCGAACTTCCAGGTGAAGACTTTTTGGGCCCGGACCCCCCCAGAGTAACCCCAGTCGGGTAAGATTCCCCTTTTTAAACCCGGTGTAGTCCCTTGGGTTCTCCCCCCCTCAGGTCGACAGGCCTTTTGTGGTTCACCGGTTACAAAGGGGGCTAGGAGTCAGCCCATTGGTCCCCGGGACTGCTCTCTTCGGCGTTCCCCTTTGAAGGTTCCGATATGCTTCAAATCAAAGTCTGGGGGTCATCTTTCGCAGGACTTGGGACACCGCCTGTGGGGGTGGGGCCCCGCCCACCTTTGACACCTTTGGCCTTGCAGCAGGGCTAAAACTGTTTCTGAAGGCCAGGTTTACATTTGGCTCTTTCCGGCTGCCTGGTGCTCCAATCAACAGGCGATTGGTTTTTTGCCCCGGGGGCAACTGTCTCCCCGTGGGGCCCTTTTGTTGACTTGCCCCATCGCTGGAGGTTTTTATTTTTCCTGAATCAACTGTTAAAACCCGCTCGTCCATTTTGGATGTCTCTGTTGCTGCAAGTTCTGCTTTTAATCCAAGACTATGCTGGGACCCCCCTTTGCTGCCTGTCTCTTTAGAGAAGCTTTTTTGAAATGCCCTTTGCATACCTCCCCCATTGTTAGCTTTCACAGCTTGGGATCACTCACAAGTCCTTCAGGATGGAAGAGGAGATAATGGGTTCAAACGGTGTCCCTTTCTTCGTGTGTTTATTTCACCCCGCGAACAAAAACGTATGGCAAAACATGACACAAAAATATAAACATAAACAAAATCCTGCTCGTCTGGCCATCTATACAAAGGTGTGTTCCCCTCACTACCCTGGGGAGGGTTAGAGACACCTGGTTCCCCGCATGTAATGTCTCCCCCCCCAGAAGGTAGACTGGAATGCAGCCCGCCCAGTCCCTTTTCCTGCTGCCTTATTTTTCCAAAAGGGGAAAACCCGGAGTGGAACCAGGGGAGTAAGCACCCACCCTGCTCTATGCTTACTCCCAATAAAGCCACCCCGGGAATTGGGTGGACCCCTATAAAAAAGAAACTTTTAAATGATGCGACACTCTGTTGGGTTTTTTTTAAAATTTCCCCCAAAAAAATTTTTGGCCCTTTATCCCCAAGGTTTTTTCCTTTGGGGGAGTTTTTCCTTTCCCCCGGCAACCCAGGGCCCTGGTGGTGTTTTGTGGTTTTGTTTGCGGGTTTTTTTTTTTTTTTATATAAAAATATTATATTATATAATATATTATATTATATATATATAGTTATTTAAAATATTAAGTTTTATCATTACTTACTATGTACATATAGAACAAGACAGAGAAACAGACTGATTATGGTGTAAATTGTTTGATTAAGGTTTTTGAAAAGTATGAATCATTTTTCGGAAGTATGGCAGACCGCATTCCTTTGTCTGAGAAAAATATGGTTTGGAAAAATATCGAAAATAAATGCAGAAGGTATCGAAAAAAGAACAGCAACAGAAATAAAAAAGAAATGGTATGATTGTTGGCGCAGATGTAAAAACAAAATGGCCAAAATTCAAAAGCTGACCAAGCAAACAGGAGGAGGGCCCCCAAGCAAAATGGCACTGGATGCTATAAACAGCATAGTAGCTCAAACGTATTCAAGTGAGCAAATACAAAGGATTGGAAATTATGACTTAATCAGTAGAGTGGATGGTAAGTATTTCAATAACTAATTCTTGTAGGGCACATGTAGTCTATTATTTCCTTCTACCAACAATCTTTGTTGTTATATGTATTCATACAGCGCGTTATCCCTGATGAAAGGCTATAGAAATTTAGTTAGGGAACATGTGGAAGTGTGCTATTACTCTTCATATGGACCAAGGTTGTGTATGGTATGCTATTTCGCCCTCAGAAATGTTTATTCTATAAACTTTAAATTGCCTGCTGTAAACAGTAAATGCAAGTATGTTTGCGGAGGTTTACCTTATATCACACAGTGCACAGAGGGCATTGTTTACTTACTATTTCGTGGAGGAAACTATTAGTATTCTTTGGTCCAAATCATGTACAAATCACTGCAATAACACTGTCCTGCCTTTGTCAAACAGAGGTTTCATTTTGCCATGACAGAAATGCATTGGTATCCTTGATGTATACCCCAATCTAAAAATGCGAGATCAAACGTTGGATATTTGTGTTTTGTTTGGATATCCTGACTATTTGACGTGACTGTCTTGAGTGTAAGGTTTAGAATAATTACATGTGTTGGCATTGTCAGCACAGATATTTCTCTATTTCTAATCATACACACGTGCCATGCAGATGAAGGGCTCAGCCACGCGCCAGAAAACACCCAGGATACAGCTCAAAATCATGAAGATGGAAATGTGCCTATATTATCTGATGTGATAGAACAGCCTTCTAATCATTCCAAAGTTGTGGGACAAGATGTTGACCGAAGTTTTAGTGTCATTAAGGACTACATGAAACAGAGATAGATTTAGCATTTGAAGATATTCCATCCGTTAATTCCTCTACTGAGTCAGATTGTGAGCCAGTTGATCTAACAGGTTCGCATAATCGGGGCACTTTGGGCACTTTCTGCAACTGATACTGCTTGCTACCTTTTGCAAGTGAAAAAGGAAGTTAGCCACCAAGGCAACAGTTATGTTTGGGATGGTTATAAGAAGTGAAATACAGCACCGGTTTACTGGTATAAATGGTTCAGAGTTTATTAACGTGTAGGGAGGTTTATTAACGTGTTGCTCAGAGGTAGGTATCACTTACGCTTGAATGCAAACATTCGACAAGCAGTTGCTGTGAAACAAGCTTTTAGACCAAACTGTTGAATATATTTAAATAATCTTGAAGAGTCCTAGGTAAGCGAATAGCTGACCATCATGTGCTCGTTTGCGTGTGTAGGTGTCGTGTGAGCTGAACAGCGTGAGAATTTTTTAAGGAGTTTGAACGATCGACCTTGTTACTTATGTATTAGCACGGCGTCCCAGAAACTTGTATTCTACACGTTTAGGTATGTCATTTATAGTAGCAGTTATGGAGACTATCAGGGCATTCACTAAGTGACCATGGCATATCACTTGTGTGTGGGAGATGAAAAATCTCACCCACACCCTAGTCGCATGCCATGGCCACTTAGTGAATGCCCTGATAGTCTCCATAACTGCTACTCCACAGGACATAGCTTGACGTCGGTAAGAGAAGTTTCTGTTACGCCATGCCAATACATGAGTTACAAGGCCTATCGGTCAAACCCCCTAAAAAATTGACACTCTGTTCAGCACACACTGAACCTATCTGAAACAACAGCAGAGCTCTGATCGGTTGCTATGGGCAACAACAAAAGTCTTACACCTAGGCATTTGTCATCCATGAACATCATACTTACACGTTGTGTAATTTTAGCAACTCGTCCAGTGTAATTTGGCTCCATAATGTAACTTAGTAGACAGCTATAATCTGTTTGGATTTGAAAATACTTGAAAACACTACAGATGTTGTTAACGGGTTCCATTCATTTCAGTTTGTTGAACTTGTTTAACACAATTCTTGTACAAAGAATAGTTTGAAAATTGTAGCCATGGTTTGGTTTTTAAATAAAATTTGCCTATATGCATAACAGTTGTGTAACATTACTTAAACAGGAACTATGCATTCAGCATGCTCTCAAAGTTTTCTCCCCAAGAGGACCTTGATCTCTAACACCCCACAGTCCTTACTGATTTAAACAAAAGTAATCACGTCTTTAGCTAAAAATATTGATTGGCCACATTTTGTCTGATAAGTTGCCTGGGGACGTTAGTTTCAATAGTAACCGCTTCTACCTCTGGGCTTTCTGTAAGATCGGGGGTTATCTCACAAGGCAGGTTATTTGCAATACAGATATTATGCAAAACTGCACATGCAATAATAATTTCACACACAGTTGATGGCTTATACATCATTGCTCCTCCAGAGAAATTAAGGCGGCGAAAGCGACTCTTCCAAACTCCAAACAGTCTTTTAATGAGGCCTCGAGTTTTCTTGTGAGCCAAATTGAATTTTTTCTCCTGCTCTGTCTTTGACTGTAGGAAAGGTGTTATCATCCAGGGGCATAAACGATATCCATTATCTCCTGCAAATTTAAAGATTCTGGATTATTTTCAGTAATGGTTGAGAACAAGTTTGTGTAATGTAACATTAGAGCATGAAAATGCTGACAAGGAAATGTCAGTCTGTAAACTCCTACACTTAACAACAGCTCAACAACAATTAGGAGAAAGTGTATCTAAAATATAACATTTATTTCAATAAGATTAAAAAATCTCTATAGAGCAAACAATGACCCAAAACATATAATCAAAAGTGCACATAAAACGGTAGGTATATGGTATAGGAACAATATCACTGTCCCTATTACAATCCTACATATCTACCATAGGTCCCTACCTAGCAAAAATAGGGCACCCGCTCCAATAAAGAGCGACCCTGTACAGAAACCTAGCCCTACTATGCAAAGCCCCTATTATACCCTATACTGGTGAGTACAATACAAAATCTCAGTTAACAATAATGTCCCAACATGTTTCTATCTTACTTGTGGCGTCATCAGGGGACTGAAAATAGCCAGTAACTGAGAATAAAGCTCGGTTACTGTTATACGAGGCCAAAGAACCAAGACATCTAGGAGCATATGGCTCCGATATCACGGAGGGCTATGGTGCGCCGATGGTGCAAACTGAGAGTTTGTATTGTACTCCCCAGTATAGGGTATAATAGGGGCTTTGCATAGTAGGGCTAGGTTACTGTACAGGGTCGCTCCTTATTGGAGCGGGTGCCTATTTTTTGCTAGGTAGGGACCTATGGTAGATATGTAGGATTGTAATAGGGACAGTGATATTGTTCCAATACCATATACCTACCGTTTTATGTGCACTTTTGATTATATGTTTTGGGTCATTGTTTGCTCTATAGAGATTTTTTAATCTTATTGAAATAAATGTTATATTTTAGATACACTTTCTCCCAATTGTTGTAATGTAATATTACAAATCTCCAGCACTATGTCCACACCAAGGTGAGTATAACTGTATTCTATGAACACAATGGAGTAGTGTTCAGTTTCCAAAACACTTTGGACACACCATCGTTTCCACAAATCTCTCTTGTGATAATTTTTCAACGGTTAGCCTTCTATAAAAGTTAGACTTGCTGTGTACAGTAATTTAGTGATTGTTATTAATGAGTGACTCTTAGAACTTTTTGCAACAAAAGCTTTTAAATGGACACTCTAAATGTAATGTGCCCGTAGTGGCACACCGTTTTCAACCCTATTCCCTGTTGTCCCACACAAAAAAGGGAATTGCCTACATAACACACTCCAAAGTAATATGTTTCCTATTTTCGTGAAATGTATCATGCTATGTCCGTCATACTGTGTCTAAATAGCTAAAAATTACCATACCAAGTTTCACTATGCACAAGATTTCCCCCCATACTCCAGTCCAGGCAGTTTCAGGCATGTAAATTTCTATGACATGATTGCCATAGTATGTTGCAAGCTTCCAATTTTAACACTTTGGGTATTAGGCAAAGCTAACTATACCAGCTCCCTTTTCTTTACATTTCCAGTTTAGACAACTTGTCAGCTGTGCTCAAAGTGTACACTTTTGCCAACTAAGTACTTCTCTGAGTGATACATGTGTACAATAGTCCTTTTGGATTATTAACCTATGTGTAGTCAAAAGACCATAGCACTTTGATTTCCATTTGTGAAGCAGCATTATATAGTTCCAATACAGGGTCAACAATTCTAGATGGATGCTGTGGTGCAATAGAAACATCTTAAATATTGGATCTTACTAAACACAGAAATACACTATCCAGAGGTTCAACATGTGGACATGGAAACACCGAAGTAGGACACTTACCGAGTATGAAACTGTTTCCATATTTGTTGTTTTCAAAATTGTGATTTAATCCGCTGTTTTCTAAGATAAAAGCATCATGTGTAGACCCAGGACAGTTGGCAACAATGTCGGTTATCTTCATTTTTGCATTACAAGTAGTTTGCACATTGATGGACCGATACATTTTCCTGTTGTGATAGATGAATTTGCTGTCGGCTGGAGGTACAAAGGCAACATGAGTGCAATCTATCAGACCAATTACATTGGGCATTCCTGCAATGTTATAAAACTCTTCTTTCGTTACCTTAATATCTTCATTTGCAGATGGGAAATTCATATACTGTGGATCAATAGCAACTAGGTGTGTGACAATGCAATAAGGGGTCCAACTGAAAGTTGGTTGGGTGATTCCAAAGCGCACTGCAAAACAGTGTTGAAAATTGCCTGTGGCCAACAAATACAGTAATGAGTAATTTATTTATTCCGCTTGCAGAATAAGAGCGGGTGGTGGCACGGTCAATATTTTTACAGAGGGCTTCATATAAAATGAGAATGACCTCCCTGTTTAATCTAAATTGTTTCACTATGTCTTCTTCACAAAGATCTTGAAGCTGAAATTGTGATTGAAACATCCGCTGACGTCTCTTTTTGCGTGATCGAAACCCACACCTCAGCGCCTGTTTACCAAGTAGATGATACCAAATCAAGGGGAAAACATCCATTACTTCACCAAAGCTAGAAAAAAGAGGAAGTTAAAATTTAAAATGATAAGAGTAAAGTAAGTCCCCTAATGTGCAAACTCTGAAAGGGAATGTGTCATCAAAAAATGACTTATTGTTTAACTCACATTTTTATGTTCAACACGTTTTTTAAGAATTTTTGGTTATATCACTTTCAATATTTTTTTATAATTCTGCAGTTTTCACTTTGGCCACTAAGCCTAAAAATAGTCTGACACTTCCTGTTCTGTACAGAAAGATCCTCAGTTGTCTGCTCATTATCAGCACAATGAGAGTCAAACTGAAAAGAGACACCAGTGTGAATAGATAACACAGGATCCACCAGTCACAAGAGGAGATAGTCACAGTTCACCCTTTCACCTCCCTGCACACTGATTTCTTACCAGGTCACAGAGCATGACTAGAAAACTCTCCTATAGAAGTGAATGGGACTGAGACAGTCTTAAGTCTCCTGAGGAGATCCATTGACGGAAAATCTGCAAACCTTCCTCCAGGGGTTCCGCACAGTCTTCGAGGAACCTGGCCGCACCTCCTCTGCTGCCGCAGCTCTGCTCCGTCTCCGTCAGGGCGACTCTACTGTGGGTCAGTACTCCATGCAGTTCCGCACCTAGCCTCAGAGCTGGACTGGAATAATGAGACTTTGGTGGCAAATTTCTGGCAAAGCCTTTCTGGGAGTATTAAAGACGAGCTCGCTGGTCGGGACCTGCCATCCGCTCTGGACCAACTGATTGGGTTGGCCACCTGAATCGACATACGGTTTGCCGAGAGACAACAAGAGCTCCGCCTCCAACGGGAGGTCACCCGACCACGCCGGCTACTTCGTCTGGCTCCCGTTTTCCAACGACCTCCACTTCCTCCGCCAATGGTTCCTGAGGACGAACCTATGCAGGTCGCGAGATCCCACTTGACCCAGGAGGAACGCTCACAGCGTCGCCAGAGGCAGCTGTGCTTCTACTGTGGTGGTTCTGGCCACTTCACTGGGAACTGTCCGGTGCGCCCGGGAAACTTTCGCACCTAGGGCTCGCAGGAGAGGCATCCCTAGGTGTCAGTGCGGCCTCTCCCCATCTGACCATTCCCGTACTCTGTGGAATTTCGCCAGACAGCACCTTTCAAGCCACCGCCTTCCTTGATTCGGGGTCCGCTGGAAGTTTTGTCAGCCATGTGCTGGTGTCCAAATTTCGTCTTCCAGTGACCCCTCTGCAGAAACCCATGTTCGTCTCCTCCGTCAGTGGCGAATGCCTAAAGGACGCTATTCGGTTCTGCACTGCACCTCTCACCTTGCAGATAGGCGCCCTACACAAGGAGACTCTGAGACTTCTCCTTCTGCCTCGCTCCTCTTCTGAAATTCTCCTGGGTCTCCCCTGGTTGCGAGAGCATGCTCCGACCCTAGACTGGAACATAGGCGAGATTATCCATTGTGGCCCCATGTGCCACTCGCGATGCCTTCCGGTACTCCGTCCAGCTCTACGGCCCGCCTCTGTAAAGCCTACAAAGCCTCTGCCGGGTCTGCCCACTCCTTTCCAGGATCTAGCCGACATCTTTTCCGAAAGACAGGCTGAAATTCTTCCTCCGCACCGGCCGTTCGACTGTCCTATTGACCTGCAACCCGGTAGTACTCCTCCCCGAGGCAGAGTCTACCCTCTTTCTGTCCCGGAGACCAAGGCGATGTCAGAATATGTCCAGGAGAACCTCCGTAAAGGCTTTATACGCAAGTCTTCTTCGCCTGCGGGGGCCGGTTTCTTCTTTGTTGAAAAGAAAGATGGAACTCTCTGGTCCTGTATCGAGTATCGGGGTCTCAATAAAATCACTATAAAAAAAATTGATATCCCCTGCCTCTGATCTCGGAGCTGTTTGATCACCTACGTGGCACAAATTTTTTTTTTCCAAGTTGGACTTATGCGGAGCATACAACTTGATTCGTATCCGTGAAGACGACGAATGGAAGACGGCCTTTAATACCCGAGATGGCCGTTTTCATAATCTCATCTTGTCATTTGGCCTCGGCGGTGTTCCAGAACTTCGTCAACGAGATCTTACGTGATCTTCTCTACGTCTGTGTTATTGTCTATCTTGACGACATTTTAATCTTCCCTCCAGATCTAGAGACTCACCGCCACCACGTCCGCCAGGTGCTCAGATGTCTCCGTAGCCACCAGTTATAAGCAAAACTGGAGAAATGCTTGTTTGAATGCACCTCGTTGCCCTTCCTAGGGTACATCATCTCGGATCAAGGTCTCCAGATGGATCCCTCTAATCTTTCAGCGGTCTTGCAGTCGCCTCGACCAGTGGGTCTCCGGTCCATCCAGCGCTTTTTAGGGTTCGCAAACTATTACAGAGTTCGTCCTGCAGTTCTCCACGCTTGTGGTGCCGCTGGTGGCCCTTACGAAGAAGAACGCTAACACCAAGTCCTGGCCTCCAGAAGCCCAAGAAGCCTTTGATCGTTTTAAAGCAGCATTCGCTTTGGCTCCTGTTCTGTCATGCCCGGACCCGCCGCGTCCGTTTGTCCTAGAAGTGGATGCCTCCTCAGTAGGTGCCGGCACTGTCCTCCTTCAGAAGTCCTCCTGTGGGAGACTACGTACGTGCGGCTTCTTTTCCAAGACCTTCGCCCCAGCCGAACGAAAATTATACGATCGGTGAATCGCGAACTACTGGCCATAAGTGAGCCCCTAGAAGAATGGCGGCACTTGCTGGAGGGGGCTCGCCATCCCATCGAGATCTTCACCGATCACAAAAATCTCCTTTATCTCCAGTCTGCTCAACGATTGAATCCTCGACAAGCGAGGTGGTCGCTCTTTTTCGCCAGCTTTGATTTCCTCCTTCACTTTCGGCCAGCTGAGAAGAATGTCAGGGCAGACGCCCTCTCTAGATCCTCGGACACTGTGGGCCTAGAGCCTCCTCTACAGCACATCATTCCTCCAGAACGTCTCCTCACGGCGGCCCCCGTGGATCTTCAACATCTACCTCGGGGAAAAGACCTTCTTTACGCCCTGCCATGCAGCCTCGAATCCTTAAGTGGGGACATTCCTCACAAACAGCTGGTCATCCTGGAGTCCACAAGTCGCTGCAATTAATCTCTCGTTACTATTGGTGGCCCACCCTCGCTCAAGACGTTAGAGACTTTTTCCTGGCTTGTACCTCCTGTGCCCGTAATAAAGTCCCTCGTCTCAGACCCGTGGGTCTTCTTCAGCCTCTCCCGGTCCCTGAAAGACCTTGGTCCCATGTTGCCATGGACTTTGTTACGGACCTCCTCTGGAAACACAGTCATTTGGGTGGTGACTGATTCTCAAAGATGGCTCCCTTTGTTCCTCTGCCCAGGTTACCTTCTGCCCCCCAGCTGGCCCAGCACTTCTTTCACCACATTTTTCGGCTACACGGGCTCCCATTGCATATCATCTCGGATAGAGGGGTCTGGTTTGTATCGAAATTCTGGCGGGCTCTGTGTGGTCAGTTGCAGGTTCAGCGAGACTTCTCGTCTGCATACCACCCTCAAACTATCGGGCAGGTAGAGAGGGTCAACCAAGTTTTAGGTACCTACCTATGACATTTTGTATCCGCCCGTCAGGATAACTGATCTAACCACCTCCCATGGGCTGAATTCTCGTATAATTTCCTAGACTCGGAATCCGCTGGAGCCTCTCCCTTTTTTGTTGTGTTTGGGCTACATTCCCGCCCACCTCTCCCTCTGGCTACCTTGTGTCACGTTTTTGCCGTGGATGCCCAAGTATGTGACATCAAGGCACTCTGGCAAGTCACATGACAGGCCCTTCTACGGGCCTCCGCTCGCACCAAAGTCCAGGCCGACAGTTACCGTAGACCTCCACCCCTATTTAAGCCGGGTGATAGAGTTTGGTTGTCCGCTAAATATGTTCTTTTCAAGGTGCCCAGTTATAAGTTAGGCCCTAAGTATTTTGGCCCTTTTGTTGTTCTGTGGCAACTGAACCCGGTGTCCTACAAGCTCCGCTTGCCTCCTACTCTGCGAATCACGAACGCCTTCCATGTTTCTCTCCTCAAACCGGTGGTACTGAACCGCTTCTGTTTCGCCTTCTCCTGTAGCCAACTCTGATAGCCGCTGTGCGGCGGGCTCTGGTGAATACCGGGGGCTACTTAGACTCCGCTCCCTGGCGTGGCGTAACTATCATTGCTTGCGGTGGTTCAGTGAATCCACCAACCTGTTACAATTCCCTTTAAATACTGGATTTGACATTTTTTAAAAGGTGCTGTATCACTTCATGTATTCATTAGACAACATTCATGCTATCTAGCTTTTATTACCATGGCAGCTTCATGTTCCCTGTCTTTCCTAAGACTGCAGATCAAGCCAGGTCTGTAGCTATAAGATTTCAAGGTTTCTCTGCATAACAGGATTGCGCTACTTTAGTTACAGCTAGAGATGGGTAAATTGATTCTAACGAAGTGGAATTCGTTTAGAGTTTCAGGAAAACTTTGGTTCTGCATGAAGCCAAAGTTTATGGTACTTTTTTTTTGTAAAATGGCCGCGATCACATGGTGTGACATGGGGCAGAGAACTCTGGAAGGAAGAAAGGAACACCCTCAATGACATGTGCAGACATGAAGCCAATCAGAGACCAGCGGGCTTCTGTGACGTCACAGCCCTATAAATACGGATGCCATCTTAAATTCTCACACTTCTCACTGTGTGTCCTGTCATAAGCATCTATGTGGTGCTGCACTATATTGAACTTATTATAAAACAAACTCGTTTTATCAGCGACTGGGGGGAAAGACCATCACAACAGTGTGTCATTTGCACACTTGTTACTCAATAAGCGTTATTATCTATCTGCTGCTGCACTATATTGCACTTATTATAAAACAAACTCGTTTTATCAGCAACTGGGGTGAAAGACCATCAGAAGTGTCTGTCATTTGCACACTTGTTACTCAACCAGCGTTATTATTTTGTTTTAGTTTGTGGGGTATTCTCCCTAAAGTTCCGGGTGGGTGTACTTCTGTCCCATATTTGCCTCAATTACATCTGGTTGTTCTGTAGGGTATTTAATACCCTAGCTTAATTTAACTCTTTGATTGTGGGTTAATTTGCACTAAAATACAGGGTGTCTTTTTTTTGTCCCATATACGCCTAAATTACATCTGTTTTTTCTGTAGGGTATTTCATACCCAAGGCTTAATTTAACCTCTTCATTGTGGGGTAATTTGGACTAAACTACAGGGTATCTGTTTTTTACTGGTCCCATATAGGCCTAAATTACATTTGGTTGTTCTGTAGTGTATTTACCATACCCAAGGCTTAATTTTATTTTTTGATCAAACAGTATGTGAGACAGAGAGGTGGCAGGCCCTTCACATGTGAGTGGCTGTGGCACAAGTGTTCCTGGAGCAGGCACAGGTCGCAGCACAGCAAGGGGACGTCGCAGCAGGGGTCACTCGGTGAGGCCACAACTGCCGCTGTCATCTAGCAGCCGTGTTCTGACTAGCAACCCAATGGTTCTTGATTGGTTGACTAGGTCATCCACTTCCTCCCAGATGACATCTGACAACCCCAGCCATGAGTCGGTGGGAATGTCAGACTCAACCCTTAGTTGGCATGGTCCGGGAGCGGGTCAGATGCCCTCACCTGTCCTCAACCCGTGATTTTTGTACAGGAGAGGAGGAGCAGGAGCAGCCGGAGGAGGTAGAGGGAGATGAGGAAGACAAGGCAGATGACCCAGACACACCGTGGCAGTATACAGTGGAGATGGAGGCAGGGAGTCCCTCAGAGTCACTTGCGCAGATGGCCCGCAGCTTGCTGATTTGCCTGGCTAGTGACAGCTGAATAGTCACCTTCCGGCAGAGAGATGACTTCTGGCTCTTCACCCTCTTGGACCCTTGCTACCAATCCAAAATGGGAGCCGTTTTTCCACCTGCCGAGAGGGAGGAGAAACTCACGTACTATAGAGAAATCCTATGTAGTCAGTTGGCCGCTGCCCATGTGCGCCATCATCCATCCTCTGGCAGGTCTGACCAGGGGGATCCTCATCTCTCATGTACCACTGCCATGGCTGCTGTGGGGAGGGGTGTGGGGGTAGGAGAAGTACCACCTCCATCAGCAGCAGCCTAAGTCTGGAGTCGTTGATGAGCAGCTTCCTTCACCTGCCTAGTGATTGCCTACTCAGCAGCAGCAGGATCTGGAGCAGACCCTGAACCAGCAGGTGGTGGCCTACTTGGACAGCACTCTGCCACATCAGGTAGAAGATCCACTGGACTACTGTGCAGCCAAACTGGATGTGTGGCCGCAACTTCCCGAGTTTGCACTTGAGAAGCTGTCCTGCTGGCCAGTAGTGTGGCATCAGAGCAGGTGTTCAGTGTGGCGGGGGCCATAGTTACCCCAAGGAGAACTCACTTTTCCACCTGAAATGTGGAGAGACTCACCTTTGTCAAGATGAATCAGGCGTAAATCGGCCAGGATTTCCACACACCAATGCCTTATGCATCAGATTAGATCATCCATGACGCCTCACCAAAACTTTGAGAAATGAGACTGGATTCAAACTACCTGCCTAAGCTACTATTCTGATGCTGCCACCCACCTAATGCCACACATCAGCTGCCAGCTGTTCCATCTGCCACCCACCACCTTTACCAGGGACTTGTATTGCCACCCACCTCCACACTGTGTCATTGTGCCACTCTGTGGCCTACTCATGTTGCTGCCACCTCCACTCTGTGTCATTGTGCCACTCTGTGGCTTACTCATGTTGCTGCCACCTCCATAATTTGTCATTGTGCCACTTTTCGACCTCATGCTGCTGCTGCTGTTGCTGCCGTCACCTCCACACTTTGTCATTGTGCCACTCTGTAGTCTACTTATGTTGCTGCCACCTACATAAAATGTCATTGTTCCACTCTCTGACCTCATGCTGCTGCTGCTGCCGCCACCTCCATGCCATGTGATTGTGCCATTCTGTGGCCTAGTGATGCTGCTGCCACCTTCTCAACCTGTCATTGTGCCACTCTGTGGTCTAGTGATGTTGCTGCCACCTCCACACTCTGTCATTGTGCCACTCTGTGGCCTACTGATGTTGCTGTCACCTTCTCAACCTGTCATTTGCCACTCTATGGTCTAGTGATGTTGCTGCCACCTCCACACTATGTTATTGTGCCACTCTGTGGCCTACTGATGTTGCTGCCACCTTCTCAACCTGTCATTGTGCCACTCTGTGGTCTAGTGATGTTGCTGCCACCTTCTCAACCTGTCATTTGCCACTCTGTGGGCTAGTGATGTTGCTGCCACCTCCACACTCTGTCATTGTGCCACTCTGTGAGCTAGTGATGTTGCTGCCACCTTCTCAACCTATCATTGTGCCATTCTCACAATCAGGATCAGAATTGTCTGATGATTAGATAGCCAAAAGCAGGAGTGGATGCAGAACACAGAAGACATGCAAATATCCCGTTTACTGGTCATCTCTGTTTTGGATCAACTCCTGTTTGTTTTTGGCTTTAGCAATGCTGATGGATTATTAACCGATTGAAAGCAGACACTGACGGATGAAAGAAAGGGCAACAGGATCAGTGACTTCAATGCAAAATTAATGCTGACACCCTCTCCACTCTTTCGGGGGGGCCTCTACATGTATCAGCATTTAACAGAGCAGGTTCTGTCAAAATCTGTGGAATCATCTGATGTCAGTGTAAAAGGAGTACGCTCTTTGACGCTAGAGTAGGATCTTTGCCCTCAGCTCGGTTCTTTCCAGCTTGTGCTGACATTACTTTGTCAGGCTGCGTTCCCACTTCAGTTTGGTCAGTTTTGCCCCTGTAGCTTCCCAGAGCAGTGAAGGGTGAAGCGAGTCGAGTACCGGCGCCTGTCATCTGTGGGGCAGACTAAAACACAGCATTGTATGAAGACCACCCCATGCTCCCTATGCATATTTGAGCATGGCACATTGGTCTACAACACCCTACAGGCTCTCTGCAGCCAGGAAATAGCTGTTTATTAACGTGATTCGCTGCAAATAAATTTGCGTAGAAAAGAATTGTGCCGAAAGATTCGGCAAACTCAGCTAATCGAATTTTTGAGAAATTCGCCCATCTCTAGTTACAGCCCTTGCAAAAAGAAGTCACTTTGAAATATGTGTCCACTAACAGTGTCCTACCTATTCCAAAATATCCCCTCTTGTATGGGCTGCATCAGCTCCTCAGTTCACTATAGCTATGGACTGGTTTGATCTGACATGTTCGGCTGTCAGCACTGGTTGCTATAGCTACAGACCTGGCTTCTACTGCTGCCTAATACAGTATAAGCCAGTTAACAAACCACGTAGTTGAAAGTGCAACAAAGAAAAATTAACTGAGGTAAGATGAATCAATGTTTCTAACTAACCTTTTTAACTCTGTTTAATGTGACTTTTAAATTGCCATTGTGAAATGACGCCGGAAATCATGATGTTACTATTATATTAGGTAATATTCCTACACATTTATACTTATCCTCTCTGAAGCTGAAGATTTCACTGATTTTACATGATGCAATTCACCAAATTATGTTCTGGGTAGGTGGAATACATTGAAGCTAGCTGCTTTGACTGCTTGACCATGGTGGATGAACCATGAAGTGGGCAGAGTGTATGTGAGGCGGAACGGCCAAATTATGTCTGTTTATGAATGTGGAATCTTCTACAGCAAAAGATGCCACCTAAAAGGGAGGAAACACAGCAAAGACAAAAAAAAAATGGAGTGTGCCAAAAAAACAGTCTTTAGGTTTTTGCAAGTTCTGGTAAACATTGGAGCCTACATAACCCTTTACTGTTGGGTATGACACATGTTGTCCGACTCAAGTAATTGCAAACAGTTGATTGATGTATTTGATGTGGACAATTGGGTCCAGCAACTACATGTTCGATGCGACAATTGCACCTGAACTTGGGTAAATTATCTCTATATCTAATTATGTTAAAGAGGGACCAATAGGAGAATGCCAGAGGGGTTATTGCGGGCCAGAGCCTATGGCCATGGAATCCCATAGCGCCGTTAATTAAGTTTCATGGCACAGCATCTTCCTCAATTTTGCATTGCAGAGGTTACTATACAGTGACCGTTACTTGTTATCCCAAAATGTAAGCGATGGTTCCTGCAGCGGGTTCGGACTTTGAAACATAAAGTTGATGACAGCTTACATTCATGACCCAGGTTGACAGATAGACGAGCGGGACACATACATATTACTAAAAGACAATATATATAATAACCTAATTTCTGAGGTGATAGAAATGTGTGATGGCTACGTAATCCAAGGCCCCAAAGTAGTTACTCCGTGATTACTTACCTGTAGCTGGCTGGGCAGTCAATGTTGCCGCGGACCAGATCTGGACTTCTATATGGATGTAGCGTTAGAATTTGAAATAGACGGACAATGTAATGTACATTTTTTAAAGCACAATTCCACAATTGGTTTCTGGAACTTCTGCCGATAATGGCGAAGCCCGTGTGGCTACTCCCTTACGTGCATATATGCTGAGCAGCAAAACCCCTAGCGGTGGTACGTAGCTACTTGCATCCATCCACGTTCAATATAAAGAGTTGTGAGGCGTTCTTTGGGGGAAGTCGTCTGCACTGCTCGAGCATCGGCGGAGGTGAGTTACCTACCAAATTTATATAATTAACCGTGGGTGGGAATTGTTTTCGAAAGTTAAAGTATGGCTAGGTTTCCGATACTTTATGTGATCATGTAAATGTAATCTAGAAGTATAGGTTTAGACCAAAAATAAAGTTTCTAACGTGCACGATGCAGCTACAATACCCTTCATTATGTATCATTCTTTTTTTCCAGCATAACTACAGTTTGTGAGCCTTACAGTTGAACACAAATATTTTTGGCCCACAACTATGGAGGAGGAGGGGAAAATCTGTTTAGTGGCTTCTTGGTTGACGACGACGAGGAGCTTTCTGATGATGAATTTTACCGACAAACTATCCGTCAGGAGCAGCGGGGACAATTTCCCTCCCCATTGTACAGATACGATCTGCTCATAAGTAACGTACTAAATGTTAGACAACCAAATAATGGAAAGCTGAAGCACCACACTGTTTACATCAGCATACACTGAATAGCAGCTACGGAAACTGTTAGGCGACAAATTAAACAGGGATATTGTGGAAGTGCAGATGAATTTACATTTGGCTAAACCCGCCAGTGGCAAAATTAGTAAATAGATGCATTACCGCGCATGCACAAACAGTTCTCAGACAGGTCATTGAAAGGACACATGAGGGTGCGGCAGAATCAGACATTCTGTTATGAGTCATGTCATCTTATAACTCACATCTGAATGGTCTAGTGTAAGTCCATCAGTTGTAGTTCTCCCAGTACACGTTTTCTTTGGACCGATATTTCTATGTCAGGGCGAGATTACTGGGGTCAACTGTCCTACTTTGTTGATCCACCTCAGACAACTGGTCTATAAGCATTAGCGTCATACACTGAGATATTTGTGTGTCCGTTAAACATGCTTTCTAAAATGTGTTTTCAGAAGCATGTGTAGTTTGCATCTTGGAAAATTTACCAACCAGCCTACGTCACAATGTTTTTGCTCTGGCCAAGACTGCCAAACCTCTATAGAGGTTTCAATAGTAGTCTGAAAGGAAAATAAAGGTAGCAATTATGTTTTGGTTCAAGAGCCTTAAAATAATTTTTATCGAACAAACCAAAAACATGTATTTCTCATGTATTGCAATTAAATTATAACCTGCTGTTTTAAAGGTACCTGTCACGGTTCACACCGTGGCCCCTGCTATGGACCGTCAGCGTGCCCGTGTCTCTCATGTCCCTACCACTGCTGCTATATCATCTGGTGTCCCTGGCTCTGTTCACCCACCTGTCCCGGCTCCTGTCAGTCCTGCAGCTGCTCCTGCTGGCAAGTCTGGGTCACCATGGCTTTCTCCAGCTTCCTGTCATCCTGTGCGCATACGTGCTCTCTCTAGGGGCGCGCCCGCGGCACTGCATTGTACTTAAGGAGTCAGTGTTCCTTGGTCCGGCCCAGTGACCTGTGACCTCTGGCTTCTTAAGGAGCTTCCTCCCTCAGCTTGGTGTCAGTTCGTTGTTGTGTTATCCAGCACTAGAGCTTGACCCCTTGGCTGCTGCATTGCTGCTGTTCTCTATACGTTTGCCTGCACGTTTATCAGTGTACCTGTTAAACACCTGCTGCTGCACCAGCTGGCCATTTCCTGCTGCTTGGCCTTACCTAATCTGCTACCTACCTGGACTGTGACAATATTCTCCAGCTATACCTGAACTGTCACCCGTTTTACGGCTACACCTGCGGTGCCCTGCCTCTGTTCCTGCACCATCAACCTAGACCTGCACTTTCTTCTACCCACCACCTGCATTTCCCATCTGCGCTCGCGGTGGGCCCAGAGGATCTGTCATACCCAGGCGTTTTCCAGCCAGCCTGGTTGAAATCGTTACAGTACCCTTGAATTTGGCAAATATTCGGACAGTGAGACTTGTGTGGTTGGACAGTCAAAAATGGCCCAGCAGAGTAAGTATGATATTTTGCTCACCCCCGTTGCTGGACTCTATCGCTTTTGTAGATTCGTTGCAGCATTGGTAACATACATACTTCGATTCATTTTTCAGATTGTGACTCTTCTTCCGGGCACTGCTGCAAATCAAAGCCATTCACCAAGGAAGAAATATGTAATGGTGCAATATCTCAAAAAGGAGGGATATGACAAGCCACCCATGCGAAAAGTATTTAAGCACAAATCCAAAGTTTTGGGGGATTTGCAACTGATTCTCCAAAAGAAATTTGGAGTGTTGCATAGCAAAAGGCAACTGCGAAAAACGATATTCCAACTTTCAAAGTGCGTGAATCCCAAACCAGATCAAGAAAGAGATCGCTGCGGAACAAGGGAAATGGGAATTGCAAGGCAAACATTAGAACAAAAGTCATACTATTAGATGACACCAATAACTTGGTCGCCATTTATTTTCCAAAATGCATCATGTAATCGACTACATACTCCAGAGACTACACAGTGATTTGTTACCCAAATGTTTGTGGAAAACATGACATTGATTTACTTTATTGTAGAAAGCAACAGTTCCTCATCAGAGGATGAAAGTAGAGACCCAGAAGAGACCATTGTTCTTACCAGCTTGAACACAATCAAGGTATGTGTTGTCTAAACTTCTCTATTACATGCTAATATTTTAACAATAGAGATAACCAATATCTGTTCCTTGTAGACAGAAGAAATACATGGGGAGCCACCAGCAACAGTTGACCAGACCCCTACCACAGAAATCTATGACATAGAAATTACAGAAACCAGACAGGTAACAGAGTGAACACTGAACCGATGTAATAGTAACTTGTAAGCTTCTCTGTACTGAGCATCTTTTGATGTGTTTTAGGGCACTGATATCCCAGAAGAATCATCCGTGACTCTTATCCTCGAACCAATGACAGCTTAGCAAGGCAGCGGGTGGAATGCAATTACATAGTTACATAGTCCATCAAGTTCAACCAAGGGTGGGGAAAATGTGGGTGAGGGGAAAGAGACAAGAACTTTAAGCCCAGCCTCCCCACTGGTTAATGCCCTGGAACCCACAAGGCAATAACCAATCTGTTCCAGTGGAGACCATATCTCTACCTCCGGAGCCTTCACCAGCCAGGATCCAGAATTTTACATAGCTACGTACGCATTAATATTCTTTAGTTCCAGGTAGGTATCTAAGCCTTTCTTGAAACTCTCTACAGTTCATGCTGTGACCAGCTCCTCAGGCAGGCTATTCCACAGATTTACAGTTCTTACAGTGAAGAACGCTCTTCTCCTCTTTCTCTAGTCGAAGGGAATGTCCCCTTGTCTTTTGAGGGGGCTTCACTTGAAATAATTTTTCCCCATACTTTTTGTAAGGACCATTTATATATTTATATAAATTAATCATGTCCCCCCGAAGCCGTCTTTTCTCAAGACTAAATAAGTTCAATTCTACTAACCTCTCCTCATAACTAAGATGCTCCATTCCCCTTATAAGTTTGGTTGCTCATCTTTGCAGTCTCTCTAGCTCCATTACATCTCTTCTATAAACTGGGGCCCAGAACTGAACAGCATATTCTAAGTGAGGTCCCACCAATGCTTTGTACAGCGGTAGAATTACATCCTTGTCCCGCGAGTCCATGCATCTTTTAATACATGCCAATGTCTTACTTGCCCTAGAGGCAGCTGGTTGACATTGCATGCTGTTCTGTAGTCTATGATCTACAAGAACGCCCAGATCTTTCTCAACAAGCGATTCTCCAAGTTTTTCTCCCCCTAGGACATATGATGCCTGCAGATTATTTCTACCCAGATGCAGAACCTTACATTTATCCACATTGAACCCCATTTGCCAAGTGGATGCCCAAGCACTCAGTGTGTCCAGGTCTGCTTGCAATTTATGAGCATCTTCCATAGATTGCACTACCCTGAATAGCCTGGTGTCATCTGCAAAAATCGAAACCGTGCTATTGATCCCTTCCACTATATCGTTAATAAATACATAATACAATACTGAGCCCTGTGGCACACCACTCACAACCGGGGACCACTCAGAGTAGGATTCATTTACCACCACTCTCTGAGTACGATCCAGCAGCCAGTTTTTAATCCAATTACACACTGTTATCTCTAACCCAATGGATTCTAGTTTACCTAACAAACGCTTATGCGGGACAGTGTCAAACGCCTTTGCAAAGTCTAAAAACACAATATCCACAGCTGCCCCGCTATCCAGACTTCTACTCACCTCTTCATAAAAACAGATCAGATTGGTCTGACAGCTTCTGTCCTTAGTAAATCCATGCTGGCAATCACTAATAATATTGTGTTTGTCAACATACTCCTGTATATAGTCCCTTATGAGCCCTTCAAACATTTTTCCCACAACAGATGTTAAACTTACTGGTCTATAATTACCTGGGCAAGACTTGGAACCTTTTTTGAAGATGGGAACTACATTTGCCTTGCGCCAGTCTCCTGGTACTATACCAGTCACCAGGGAATCTCTAAATATCATGTACAGGGGCACACCGATAACCGAGCTGAGCTCTTTAAGCCATCAGGGCCTGGAGCCTTGTTCACATTCAGTTTATTTAACTTGGCTTTGACTTTTTCTACACTGAGCCAATTAATTATAGCAGATGATGTATTAACAGTACTGGCACCACCTACATCTGCACTTGGCCCACCCCCATCAACTACTATCTCATTGATAGTATATACTGAGCTGAAGAACCTATTTAGTACCTCTGCCTTCTCTTGGTCACCAGTGACCAGCTCCCCATCACAGGTTTTTAAGGGTCCTACTTGCTCTGACTTTGGCTTTTTGGCATTTATATGCTTAAAGAATTTCTTGGGGTTAGTCTTGCTGTCCTTGGCCACCTGCCTTTCATTTTGAATTTTAGCTGCTTTTATCACTTTTTTACAGATTTTATTAAGCTCTCTGTAATTTTCAAAGGCTGATGCCGAGCCCTCTGACTTATATTGATGCAATGGCATCAAGTAATGTTGGTGCCTCAATTGTGGTGGATAAAATTAAGTTGCTGGAAGCCAAAATAGACCTGCTTAAAACAAAAGTAGATCTTCTGCTCTCCAACACATTACTTTAAAAATCTGCACTTTGTTACTAATAGTTGCAGTTATGGGCCCGACTGAGTTTATAGGTTGGAAATTGTTGTGTTTGGAACGGTTCTTATTGCCAAATTTTGATTGGGGTTTTTGGTTAATATATATGTAACATAATTTGGATTGGCTACAGTTTAACCCCATGTCTCATCAGTCATTTTTTTGGCACTTTCGTTAATATTGCCGGAAAAGAAATGGTTTATACTTGCTCCCCTAACTCTTCAATCCAATTGTTCTGCTTACATTATAAAGCATGTCTCCAAATGACAGCTGTATTATACTAGTAACACTGCATTTTAGGCTTAAATTGTTGTGAAGTGTAATGTAAAATTGGAAATGTATAATTCTAAGTTATGTTGCAAATTATCAACCTAGACAGTTTTGTTAAAAACCTTTAAGTGTAAGAGAAAGCATTTTAGTGCAATAAAAGAGTTGGTACAAGCTCTGGAAAGTAGTCCACGCATTTGCATAAGAAGTGTCACACTGCAGTATGTTGAACATAAAAAAACTAGCAGAACCAAAAATAAATGGGAGATATTTAAAAACATCTTAGGCACCCACGGTGAGAGGTACATAAAAAAATTATTAGAAACAGGAAAAACCCAATGTGCATCAACAGAGATGTAAAGAAGGCAATAAAAAACAAAAAGAAAGCGTTTCATCTACTAAATCAGGAGGGTAGTGAAGAGGCACTAAAAAGCTATAAGGAAAAAAATAAAATATGTAAAAAAAATGATTAAGGCAGCAAAGCTGGAGACTGAAAGACATATTGCCATAGAAAGTAAAAGTAACCCCAATATAGTTTTTAACTATATGGATAGTGAAAAGATTAAAAAAGAAAATGTTGGCCCTTTAAAAAGTACGGGAAGGAAGACTACGAGGGCGTTTGAAAAAAAAAGAAAAACCTATTAAACAATTTCTTTCCCCCACTGTTATCCCGAGGGGGATGACCTTTTTTTGTTTTTGAGGGGGAGAAAAAGGGGAGGAAAATTTCCCAAACTTAAATTTTTTTTGTTTTTCCCCAGGGAAGAAGTGCCCCCCTCCCCCCTTGGGAAGCTTAAAATAAAAAATTTCCCCCCGGGTTTCCCTGAAAAGTTTTTAACACCCGCGTGTTTAAAGGGGGGTTAAAAGTAATGTAATATTTTGGGCCCTCATTTTTTTAATTTATATATTTGGACTGTATAATAAAGGGTTATGTCCCAAAAGGATTGGCGCATGGAAATGTGGTTTGCCAATATTCAAAAAGGGGTCAAAAAGTGATCCAGGTAAAACTATTAACCCCGGGTAATTTTTTTAACCCTTCTGTTGGGGGGTTAAAAATGTTTGAAGTTTTTTTCTATTAGGTTTGCAAAATCCTGGTTTTATCTCATGAAAAAAAATTGGTATAACGCCGTTCCACCCAGGGGGTTTATGAAAAAATCGGTCCTGTCAAACTAATCTCATCACCCCTTCTTTGAGGAATTTTCGTTCCAGACTGGATCGGGGGGGAAGGCACTGGATGTCTTTATATTTGGATTTTTCCTAAAAGCATTTGATATTTTTTTCACTTTTAAAAGGTTTTTAAATTTAAAAGAGGGGGGGTTGGGACCTTTTGGGGGGTTTTAAAGGGGTTGTGCAAGAGGGTAAGCAACCGGGGGGCCCTCAGGGGGTTAGAAAAACTTAAGGGGGGTTAGTTTTTGGGAAACGGGAAACCGGACTCGGGCTGGACCCCTTGACGAGTGGGGTACCCCGGGTCATTTTTTGGGGCCCCAAAATCCTTTTTAAATTTTTTTAATAAATGAACTTACACGGGGATTGCACAGTAAAATTTATGATCTTTGGGGTGATACAAAAGCTCTGTAAAGTAATCCACAAAATTAGGGGAAATAATGTGTTTTAAAAAGGGTTGGTTTGGGTTGGAGGGGCCGGGGCCCAAAGAGAGGAGGCAGATGGGGGTTTAACACTGATAAATCCCAAGGTTTGCCCCATGAGGGAGGAACAATCATTACATGATTATATTTTTAAATGGAAAACCCATGGGTAAAAGTGCCCATGGAAAAGGGAAATTTTGGGAAATCCGGGTGGACAGAAACTTAACTGTAGGCAGCCCAGGGTAATGCACCCAGAAACCAAGGCAAAAATAGGATCATGGATTTGTATTAAAAGGGGCATAGATGCAAATGAGGGAGAACAAATTCTCTCATTATACAAGTCTTTGGTTTTTAAACCCCACCAGGGAATATTGTGTAAAATTTTTGGGGCACCATTTTGCACAGGAAAGCATTGTGGGAGCCTTGAACAGGTCCCAAAGGGCCCGGGCAGCAAAAATAAAAAAAGGGTTTGGGTGGACTGCAAAAACCAAAAAAAAAAAATTAGAAAAGGTTAGGGTTATTTAGTTTAGAGGAAAAAAAGGGGCTTGGGGGGGGGGGGGGGGAACATAAAAAAGATGTTTAAATATATTAAGGGGCCCAATATAAAAATCTGTTTAAAGATTTTTTTTTAATACCCGGGGACTGAACCAAGAAAAAAGGGGGGCACCCTTTCTACATCTTGAGGAAAGAACGTTTTCCCATAACATAAAAAGGGTTTCTTTACTTTTAAAAGCGGGGGGGACTGTGGAACCCCTCTGCCAGGGGAAATTGTCAGGGTTTAAATTTTCACAAAACAGAGTTAAAAGAAGGGTTTGGGCTTTTTGGGGGGTTTGAAAATAAAAAAGTTATATTTTGGGAAAAAAACTAGGATTCTGGGAGGGTTCTTTTGATCCAGGGATTTTTTCTGTTGCCGGGTTTGGGGGGGGGAAAAGGAATTTTTTCCCTAATATGAGGAAAATTGGTTTCTACCTTTTGGGGGTTTTTGCCCCCCCCTTGGTTTCAAATTTTAAAACACTTTAGCAACTTTTAGAAAAAAAGGGGCTAAAAGGGGATGGATGTATGTTTTTTTTGGGCCCGGGGTTAAACTATGAACTATGAAAATTTTTTTGGGGGGGAAAAATTGGTTGCTACCCCAAAAATTACTGTTAATGAGAAATTTTGCAAAAAAACAGTACTATGTCACAGTTTTTACCTAGAGAGGGGCAAATTGATTCTAAAAAGGGGAATTCGTTTAGAGTTTCAGGAAAAATTTTTGGTTCTGAACGAAGTCGAAGTTTGGGGGTAATTCGGGTGGGCGAAGTGTGCTTTTGATTGAAAAAAGGGTGCGAAATACATGGCATTTCATGGGGCAAAGCATCTTGGGGGGGAAAAAAGGGCATGCCTGAATGGGCATGTGCAGAGATGAAGCCAATCGAGACCGGCGGGATTCTGTGACGTTTACCGCAAAATTTTTAAAAAGTTTGGGCGCGACGCTGGGAGCTCCCCACTCCTTCCTGTACCCGATCAGGGAAAGGGGGCTGCCGCGGGTGATTGTGATAGCTCTTATGAAAATGATTTTATACGCAATTTTTGTGGGGTGTTCAGGTTGGGTTCAGAGTTGCTTCTTTTTAATGTTTTTATTTTGATTTTTTGGGGTAATTTGGGTCCGGGAAATCCCGTGTGGTCCACTGAACTTTCATAATTTCAATTTTTTTGCTATCTGCTTTACAAACAACCTTGAATTTTCCCAGGGGGATCCCAAACCCGTTCCCGTTGTATTCATTTAAAGAAACCCGCGTTTTTTTTCAAACCCAAAAAACCCTTCATTTTTTGGTGCTAAATTTTTTGCGCAATTTTCATCCAGGGGTTAATTAAGCCCTTTTTTTTTGAGGTGGTGACTCCAAAAAAACCGTCTTTCTCACCCCCAAAATTAAATTTTTTGTCCATAATTCACAACGAAAGGGTTTAAATTTCCCAAATTTTTTATCTTGTTTTTGTACGTAGAAAGCATGGAAATTTTAAAACGGGTACAAAGCTAGTGTTTGTGGCTGCTCAATTTTTTTGCGAAAATTTTCATCCAGGGGTTAAAATTTTGTTGTTTTTCTGCTGTGGTGACTCCCAAAAAACCGTTTTTTTTCCCGCCAAAAAAAATTTCAATTTTTTCCTGTACCATAAATTAAAAGCGAAGGTTAATTACAAATTTTTTCTCTTGTTGTGTAGCTAAAAAAAAACGCAATTTAACACGCTACAAAATTTTGTTGTTTTTGGCTGCTCAAATTTTTTTGCCGGGTTTTTTTAAACCAAGGGGGTTTAAATTTGCGTTGTTCTTTGCTGTGGTGCTCCCAAAAAACCGTCTTTTTCACCCCCAAAAATTACAATTTTCCTGTACCATAATTTATAAGCGAAGGGTTTTAAATTTCAAATTTTTTTTTCTTGTTGTGTAGCGTAGGAAAAACACGCAATGGAACAAGCTACAAAAATTTGTAGTTTTTTGGGTGCCCCAATTTTTTTTGCGCAAATTTATATCCAAGGGTTTAAATTTAAACGTTGTTCTGCTGCTTGGGGGGACTCCAAGAAAACCCTCTTTTTACCGCCAAAAAATTACAATTTTTCCCGTACCTAAATTTATTTAAACGGAAGGGTTTTTAAATTTTTTTTTTTGTTGTGACGGGAGAAAAAAAAAGCCCAAATTTTAACATGCTAAAAAAGCTAGTAGTTTTTGGAAAGCTCAATTCTTTTGCGCAATTTACTTTCCCGGGGGGGGTTTAAACGTTTTTTTTTGCTGTGGTGACTCCAAAAAAAAAGGCTTTTTCCCTGCCCAAAATATACTTTTTTTTGTAGCCAAAATTTATAAAACGATGGGTTTAAATTTCCCAAATTTTTTTTTGTTGTGTTTGCGTAGAAAAAACACGCAATTTTTTAAACAGGCTTTCAAAACTAGTGTTTGTGGGTTGGGCTTCTTTTTCGCAATTTACAAACCATGGGTTAAATTTAAAAAGTTGTCTGCTGCTGTGGTGACTCAAAAAAAACTTTTTTTCACCGCCAAAAATTACAATTTTCCCGTACCCTAATTCACAAGCGGGAAGGTTTTTTTTCAATTTTTTTTCTTGTGTGTTTGGGGAGGGAAAACAAGGCCCAAATTTTAAAACGCTACAAAGTAGTAGTTTGTGGCTGCTCAATTCTTTTGCGCCAAATTTTCTTAGGGAAATTAAAACGTTTTTTTTTTCTGCTGTGGTGACAAAAATTAAAACCCCTCTTTTTCACCCCCAAAAAAAAACAAATTTCCTGTGCATAATTCACAAGGGGAAGGGTTTAAATTTCAATTTTTTTCTTTTGTTGTGTAGCGTTTGAAACACCGCAATTGTAACAAAACCCCCCCCAAAAGTAGTAAATTTTTGGCTGTCAATTCTTTTGCGCAATTACCCTCCCGGGGTTTTTTTTTGCGTTGTTTTTCTTTCTTTGGGGACAAAAAAAACCGTCTTTTTTCACCGCCAAAAATTTAAAAATTTTTCTTGTAAAAATAATTTTCCAAAACGAAGGTTTATTACAATTTTTTTCTCTTGTTGTGTGCGTAAAAACACCAATTTTTAAATGTACCCAAAACTAAATAGTTTGTGGTGCTCAATTTTTTTTGCGCCCAATTTTTCATCCCGGGGTTTAAATTTAAAAGTTTTTTTTCTGCTGTGGTGACTCCCCAAAAAAAGTCTTTTTCCCGCCAAAAAAAACAATTTTCTGTAGCTAATTCATAAAACGAAGGTTAATTACAATTTTTTCTTTGGGTTTTGTGCATTGAAAACACGCAAATTTTAAACCCCCTAACCCAAAACTAGTGTTTGTGGCTGCTCAATTCTTTTTTCGCCCAAATTTTCTACAGGGGGTTTAAATTTTAAGGGGTTGTTTTTTGCTGTGGTGACAAAAAAAACTGTCTTTTTTACCTCAAAAAATTTAAAAATTTTTTTGTAGATAAAATTTACAAGCGGGGGTTAATTCCAAATTTTTTTTTTGTTTTGTAGCGTTGAAAACCCCGCAATTGTAACCGCTAAAAAGCTAGTAGTTTGTGGGTGCTCAATTCCCTTTTTCACCAAATTTACATCCAGGGGGTTTAAATTAAAATTGTTTTTCTTTCTGTGGTGACAAAAGTAAAAACCCTCTTTTTCACTGCCAAAAATTACCCCAAATTTTCCCGTAGCATTAAAATTCCCCAAGCGAAGGTTTTAAATTAAAAATTTTTTTTTTGTTGTGTAGTGTAGAAAAACACGCAATTGTAAAAATGCTACAAAGGGTTGTAGTTTGTGGGTTTCTCAAATTTTTTGCGAAAATTTTCAAACCAAAGGGGGTTTAATTAAAGCATTGTTCTGCTGGGTGTGGTGACTCCCAAAAAACCGTCTTTTTTTACTGCCCAAAAATTTCCCCTTTTCCATGTCCATTAAATTTACAAACGAAGGTTAAAATTTTTAATTTTTTCCCCTTTTTTGTGTAGCGTTGAAAAACAAAGCAAAATTTTAAACACGTACAAAGCTAGTAGTTTGTGGGCTGCTCAATTCTTTTGCGCAATTTACATTTCCCGGGTTTAAATTTTGCGTTGTTTTTCTGCTGTGGGGGACTCCCAAAAAAAGTCCTTTTTTAAACCCCCAAAAAAAACAAATTTTCCTGTACCTAATTTTACCAAACAAAGGGAATTACAATTTTTTCTTGTTGTGTAGGGTAGAAAAAAACGCAATTGTTTAAAACGTACAAAAATAGTTAGTTTTGTTGGCTGCTCAATTTCTTGCGTAAATTTTCCCTCCGGGTTTTAAAAAGCGGGTTTTTTGTGCTGTGGTGAAATCCCAAAAAACCTCTTTTTCACCGCCAAAAATTACAAATTTTTCCTTTTTCCATAAATTTAAAAAGCAAAGGGTTTAAATTTCAAATTTTTTCCTCTTTTTGTGTACCCTAGAAAAACCGCAATTGTAACACGCTACAAAAACTAGTAGTTTGTGGCCCCGCTCAATTCTTTTGGGAATTTACATCCAGGGGTTAAAATTTAACATTGTTTTTTTGTGTGGTGAACCAAAAAAAAAACCCTCTTTTTCACCGCCAAAAAATTTAAAATTTTTTCCCGTGGGTAAATTTTAAAGCGAAGGGGTTTAAATTTCAATTTTTTCTCTTGTTGTGTAGCTAAAAACACGCAATTGTAAAAACGCTAAAAAAGGGTTTGTTGTTTTTGGTTTCTAAATTTTTTTTGCGCAATTTACATAAAGGGGTTTAAATTTAAACATTGTTCTGCGCTTTTGGTGACTCCAAAAAACCCTCTTTTTCACCCCCAAAAAAAAAAAAAATTTTCCTGTACCTTTAAATTTATAAACGAAGGTTAAAATTTCAATTTTTTTTTTTGTTGTGTAGCTAGAAAAAAAACCCAATTTTTAAAAAGCTACAAAGTAGGAGTTTGTGGCTGGGTCAATTCTTTTTGCCCCAATTTACCTAAGGGGTTAATTAAACGTTTTTTTTCTGGGTTGGTGGGCTCCAAAAAAAACCTCTTTTTCACCCCAAAAAACAACCAATTTTCATGGGTTTTAAACAAAATTTTTTTCATAAAAAAAAAGAAAGGTTTAAAATTTCAAACTTGTTTTTCCCCCCCCCCTTTTTTGGGTTTTTTTGGTGTGGGGTTAAAAAAAACGCTTTTGTAAAAAAAACGGGCCTTTTTCAAAAAGGATTTCCTTTTTTCCCAGTTTTGCTGGTTTTCCGCTCTTTTTTAATTCTTTTGCCCCAAAATTTTCTACGGGGTTAATTAAGCTTTTTTCTGGCTTGGGGCTCCAAGGAAAAAACCCTCTTTTTTACACCAAAAATTTCCCAAATTTTTTTTTACAAAAATTCAAAGCGAAGGTTAAATTTCAATTTTTTTTTGTTTGTGTTGTTAAAAAAAACGCAATTGTAACACGCTACAAAGTAGAAATTTGTGGCTGCTCAATTATTTTTCGCAATTTACTCCAGGGGGGTTAAATTTAAAAGGGTTTTTTTTCTGCTGTGGTGACCAAATTTAAAACCGCTTTTTTTTACCCCCAAAAAAAAAAAATTTTCCCCGTAGCCTAATTATTAAAAAAAAGGGAAAGGGTTTAAATTAAAATTTTTTTTCTTGTTTTGTAGGTTTGAAAACAGCAAATTTTAACTGTACAAAGCTAGTAGTTTGTGGTGCCTTTAAATTTTTTTCGCAATTTAAAATCCAGGGGGGTTTAAATTTAAACGTTGTTTTTCTGCCCGTGGTTCCCAAAAAAACCCTCTTTTTCCCCCGCCCAAAAAAATTAAAAAAATTTTTTTTTTACCAAAAATTCACAAACGAAGGGTTTAAATTTAAATTTTTTTTTCTTGTTGTGTAGCGTAGAAAAAAACGCCCAAATTTTAAAAACGCTACAAAGCTAGTTTTTTGTGGCTGCTAATTCTTTTTTCCAATTTTCATCCCGGGGGTTTAAATTAAAGCCCTTGTTTTTCTGCTGGGTGACTTTAAAAAAACTCTTTTTTAAAACCCCAAAAAAATTTAAAATTTTTCCCGTACCTAATTTTAAAACAAAAGGGTTTAAATTTAAAATTTTTTTTTCTTGTTTTTGTAGGTTTGAAAAAAACGGGAATTGTAAAAACGCTACAAAGCCCGGGGTTTGTGGGCTTTTTTTTGGGTGACCAAAAATTTTTTTTTTGCCTCCCCCGCCAAAAAAAATTTTACCAAACCAAAAGGGGTTAATTAAATTTTTTTCTTGGTTTTTGGTGAAAACCAAAAATAAAACGTTTTGTTTTCAACCGCCAAAAATTTTTTAAATTTTTTTTTCCTTGGGGCTTTTTTTTTAAATTTTCCATTTAAATTTATAAGCGAAGGTTAAATTTCAATTTTTTTTTCTTGTTGTTTAGCGTAGAAAACACGCAATTGTAACACGCTACAAAGCTTTGTAGTTTTTGGTTGCTCAATTCCCTTTTTCGCCCTTTTTTTTCAAAGGGGGTTTAAATTTAAACGTTGTTTTTATTGCTTTTGGGGAAATCCCCAAAAAAACCCCCTTTTTTACCCCCCAAAAAAAATTTAAAAATTTTTCCCGTAGCCCCAATTTCCCTTAGCGAAGGTTAAAATTTTCAATTTTTTTTTCTTGTTGTGTAGCATAAAAAACCGCAATTTTAACACGCTACAAGCTAAATAGTTTGTGGTGCCAATTTTTTTGCGCAATTTACATTTCAGGGGTTTAATTTAAAGGGTTTTTTACTGCTGTGGGGACCCCCAAGAAAACCCTCTTTTTTACCCCAAAAAAATTTCAATTTTTTCCTTTTACTTTTTAAAATTAGAGATTGGGGGAATTGAATTTTTAAGAATTTGGGAAATTGTTTAGAATTTTCGGAAAACTTCGGTTCGGAAATGGAAGGGCCCCAATTTTGGGGGAATTTGGGTTTAACCCAAGTGTGCTTTTGGAATTGATTAAAAATGGCTGCCCAGCAACCCTGGCCAAGGGGTTCCCCCCCCAAGGGAAAAGCACTCTGGGGGGAAGAAGGGCATTTGCCTGCATGACATGTGCAGAGATGAAAACCAAATTTAGAGGCCCGGGGGATTCTGTGGTCACCCCACTATATAAAACCGGGGCGCCCCCCCCCCCCCCCGCTGGGAAACTCACACTCCCCTCACGGGACTGATAGGGAAGGTGCTGCTGGGGTTTATTTGCGCTTTTCTGAAGAACTGATTTTTACACCCGCCCGGGTTTTTGTGGGGTGTCTCAGCTTGTTCAGAGACGTTCTTTTGAATGGTTTTATTTCTGATTTTTTGGGGGGTTTTGGGTCTGAATCCAGTGTGGTCCACTGCAGCCCGCATATACATTCAATTCCAAGTGGGATCTAAGCCCGTTCCCGTTGTATTCATTTAAAGAAACAAATTTTTACAATACAAATACCACTTCATTTTTG
>JAODAL010036217.1:0-41971 GCA_025379985.1 Phyllomedusa bahiana
TTTTAACAGCTAAAATTTGCATATGTTCACCGTTATAGAAAATTCCTATAAGGGAACCCCCTGACCCAAATTGTGGACAGGCCCATAAATTTGAAAAGTAAACTTCCTCCCCCAAGGAATGCAAAGAAAAACGTGTTATCTTAGGGTTTTTTGCAGGTAGCCCTCACAATTTGTGTATTGTATAGATTCCCAAATAGGGCCCCTCCGTGGGGCACCCTATGGACTTTTTAGTGGCCCAAATGAAGTGACTTTTGGATTTTATATAATGGCAAAAAAAGGTTTTTCTCATTGGTCTGTTTGTTTCTTTTTAAGTATACAATCCCTCAATCCCAAGTATAGTAAGGCCTGAAAAACACTTGGACTATAAATTTTTCGAAAAAATAGTTTTAAGGGGGGGCTAGCCAAAATTTAAAAACCAATCCCGCTATTCTCCAAAATTCAAGAAAAAATTGATTCGATCATTAGTGTTTTAATTAAGCCCGCTTTTTTCAGTACAAGGGTGATTAAAAAAATTTTTATTTTCTTTTTCAGGGAAAAAAACAGCTGTAGGGCCCCCTGCACCCTGAGGCGGCCCCAAAAGCCCCTTGAATTTTAAGAAGCCACCTTTAAATTGGGTTGAAAATGGTAACGGGGCAAAAAACCCCTTTTTCACTTTTTGCACTAGGGGCCCAAGAACTTGAACTTCCCGCCTCTGCAGGCGGGAATAGATTGGGACAGCGGGAAAAAAAGGGGGCAGTGAGAACTTTGCAAAATGGGAAAAACATGAAAGTTCTGGTTTGGGCCTAGTTTTGATGGCAAGTCCCATTGGTGGCAGTAAAGAACATAGCAATGGGGAACAGCGGGGTTTCCCCCAAAACGGGGGGTTCAAAATGAACTTTTTCCCCCCAAAAACGAAAAAACTAGTTAAAATATATTTCTTTGTATAGGAGATTTGGAAACAGTGTTTTATACAATTACTGAACCCCCAAAGCTGTCAAAATGAAGTTTTCTCCACTCAGTATAATTTTCACCAACCAATCTCTATTTAGGGGTATATTTCTTTGTATAGGAGAATTGGAGACGGTTTATGTGTGTTAGTGTTGAGAGATTGCGTATGGCTATCGAGATCGATCGAATAATAGGATAGTCGGGCCCGCTATCGATAAGGTTTTTCGATAGTGAGCAATCGATTATGCGCGAGACCATTAAGGTCTATGGGGAGAGCAACAAAACACCTTAATTATTACACCCAAACAAGGTGGAGAAGCTGGAAATTACATCCAACAACAGTCAAATGGATACGTTGCTACATTCTTAGGCAACACACTTAGGTTATAAAGTCACAGAAAAAAGTCACAGACATTATATCCATGTCTTGTACCAAAGCCAGACCCTTAAACCTGCATCACCCACAAATAAAAAAGTGACAAAAGGCAGTATGTTGAACCATCTGTTACTTGACACTGGACATTTTGAATATCCCTGTCCTGGAACGCGGCATTGAGCCCCAAACCTGACATGACCCCCACATTTAAAAAGTGCGGAAAAAGACGTCTTTCAAACACCATTTAGTTGAACTGGACATTGACATTACTGTCCTGGGCCACAGCATGAGCCCCAAACCTGCATGACCCCCACATTTAAAAATGTGCCGGAAAAAGGAGGTCTTTCAAACCACCATTTTAGTTTTCACTGGACATTGACCTATACCTATCCTGGGCCACAGCATTACGCCCCAAACCTGCATGACCCCACATTAAATGTGCCGTGAAAAAGGAGTCTTTCAAACCACCATTATAGTGAACTGGACATTGGTCTATACCTGTCATGGGCCACAGAATGAGGCCCCAAAACTGCATGACCCCACATTTAAAATGTGCCGGAAAAAAGGAGTCTTTCAACCTCCATTTAGGTTGAACCTGGACATTGATATACCTGTCCCTGGGCCACAGAGGAGCCCCAACCGCATGACCCCCACATTTAAAAAGTGCCGGAAAAAGGAGTCTTTTCAACCACCCATTTTAGTTGAATGGCCAATTGACTTTTACTGTCCTGGGGCCACAGCTGGACCCCCAGGGCCGGGAGTTACCAGTGGGTTGCGTTGAAAAGCAGGCTGGCGTCCGTCATCTATTTAACACGCAGGTTAAAAATGCCTGATGATGCAGGCAAACGAAACTGTCGTGTGCTGAAGCAGGAGGTCGACCCGGGAAGCAGAAAGTGTTGAGAACTCACGCCTTTCCTCTGTACACAGTCAAACCTGGGTAGCTGCTTGCCCTCCGTTGAGTGTGGACCACATTGAGCTTCACTTGGAAATACTGGTGGTTACACGCTCCTGTTTACACCCAGCGTGCCCTTTATCTTGGACATTATTTTTCTCATTTTACTCAACGTGTGCTGGAGGAAATGGTCTCTGTACTTCTGTTCTCGTCCGTGCTCCATATCCATGTCCTTGAATACCTACATCTGGTCAGTTGTCCTGTACCTCCCTTGTACAATTCAGAGGAATTTTTTAACAGCTATTTTGTACATGCAAAGTTTTTTAGTAAAACCCCCAACTATAATTTCTAGAAAACACATTTTTAAAATAGGTGAAATCCCACCATTGTCATTTCGTTCTTTTTTTTTCGTGTATTAAATGGGTTGTCTCAATACAGGGATGATAGTCTGTAAAGATCTTGCAATAAACTAAGTCATGTTGAATTGATGTCCATTAACAGTGTCTACCTATTCCTGTTTCTGACAGCACCATCACCCTTGAGCCACTCTTGACAATTGTGAAGAAACAAATGTCTGTTAGAAACAACACTTTTTTAGAATAGGATGTAGTACTGCTCGCTATGTCACAGCAAAATGCCCCAAAAATTCAAAGCACTGACCCTTGAAGCCACTTTGGTCAATTGTGAAGAAAACAAATGTCTGTTAGAACAACATTTTTTTTTTATAATTGGACCTGTAGTATTTGCTGAATGTTCAAAGCAGCATGACCCAAAAAATTATAAAAGAATGACTCTTAGCCACTGTTAAAAATTGTTTTGTGAGGGAGGAAATGCCACTTAGAAGCCACATTTTATGTTCACTAAGGACCATAAATTTTTAGCTGTATCTCCAGCAACATGACCCCAAAAAATTATAAAATATGACTTCTCAGCCACTATTAAAAATTTGTGGGGGGGGGAGGGAGAAATGCCAACTTAGAAGCCAAATTTCGTTCCAAAGGGACCATAATTATAGCTGTATTAACCGCAACATGGACCCCAAAAAATTTAATATGACTCTCAGCCACTATATAAAAATTTGTGTGGAGAAATGCCACTTAGAAGTCACAATTTCTGTTCCCATAGGTTCCATGGATTTTGCTGTATCTCACGCAACATGGACCTCAAAACAACTTGACAATGCGAAAACTTCTTAAGATGAAAGTGAGTAAAATGGAATACGGTGTTGTCATGAACTTTGCTGTCTTTTACAGTCTCCTCACAGCAAAACCGCAAATGAACTGTGGGAAAAGAGAATAAAAATTGCAGTAAGAAATGTTCATTTTTAAAAATAAAGTTTTCAAGAGGGACCATTTCTGTTTGAAAAGGAAATGTGAAGTAGACTGGCACTAATCGGTTTTGACTCGGCAATTGGCGGCCGACAACATCTCAGAGATTTCATGCCTGATTCATCTTGATGAAAGTCAAACGATCACATTATCTGTTGGAAAGCCGGATGCTGTTTGTCTGTAACTGACTCTCCTGCTGTAGCTGTAGGTCCGCTCAGCTATGGACGCTGGCTGCTGGGGCCAGGACAACACCTCTATGGCGTGAGAGCAGCTTGGCCAATTCTGCAATTTTGGATACCCAGAAGTCTATTGGTCCGGAAACACATGCAAAAAACATCGGTGTTGAGAGGCAGATTAGTCGTGCCACCAAGATCTTAAGCTGATCTCTGTGTGTTGGAGGTGTGCCCTGCATTGCATGCGTCGGTGAGTGTAAACAAAGATTGCCAGAGGTCACCATTAGGCTTCTGCACATTGCCTGGCTGCTGCCGCTACGCACTTACTTGGCCACTCTTACTGCTGTCATGTCGCTGAGTTGTTTCACGTGCACATTTGGGGAACGTGAGCAAGACGCAACAGATGTCTCCAGTTGATCAATCAGCAAGGTTCCATTTCCTGCATGTTTTACTCTCTATTTTGGGTGGGAGGATGGAAAGTGCTGATTTTTTGTTTTGTACGGGGATCCAGGAGGGTGGCACCCAGTAATGTTGTTCTTTTGTGGCCTTAATGCGAGATCATGTTGGAGGAAATGGAGCATCCAAGCACTTCATGTGAGAGATGGAGCCTTGATTTTCCCAAGCCTCTGGGTCGAGGGGCACTAGCCAAACTGATTCTTCCTCTCATCTTCCTCCTCCGCCTCAAATTCGAGCCCAACCTCTTTTCCAAGGCAGGGACGTCGGTTACATCGGTGTCTAGAATACCTCCTCTCCGCTGCTCCGGCAAGCATTCAACACAGCCCTGACTTGCCTGCGATGATGCACCACTGAGAGCTGATCGCACCTTGCACTCAGCTTGGACCCGAACCACTGCCTAATGAAGACCTGATGAAAATTGTGAAACTTGTGGCCTGTGGATTTGACGGAGAGAAAGGCTCGTGTCCGCTTTCTGGTGTCCGTCTCCTCCTCCATCGCTGGCGGGACCTGTTGTTTCAGAGTGTCTCCAACGATCGTTCCTAGAACTAAGAACAACCACAATGCTCATGCTGACAAGGGCATTGTCCGCACTGAACATTTTGGTGGCTTTCAAATAACTCGGGAAGGTATGGTGCAGAGCTCTTTCACCGCCTCCACTCTCGGTGGTTCAACACCCCGAGGTCCCGTACCGCTGCTTGTTCAGGCCATGTCATCACTTCGTACTGCTTCATGCATTGCGTGCTGCCACAATCGCTGGAGAATGCTGTGAGGGGTGGAATTCCAGGTGTTGCCACGTCAACAAATGAGACAGGTTGACGGGGAGGACGGAGCTGACGCTGCAACGCAGCCCAGGCGGGACGAAGCAGGTCAGGCGAACGGCGGGAAGTGGAACTCAGACCTCGAAGGCCTTCTTCAGGCAGCAGTCATGACCCGGGTAGGCTCTCTTAGATAATTCTGACGACAGGTTCATGGACATGTGCAGGCAAGGGATGTGCTCCAGCCTACCCGATCTTAAGGGCGGCCAGCTGATTTCGCCCGTTATCGCACACCACTCACCCCCCCCCCCCTGCCTGGCACAGGTTCTTGTCACCCAGCCAGCGCTCGGTCTCGTTGCTTAGAAGCCATCCACAGCTCCTGACTGTGTTGTGGACAGTCTCCAAGGCAGATTAATTTCAACACGGCCTGGTTTGTCTCTGGGCACGTGATGACACCAGAGGACCTTGGGGAAAGAGCCCTTGCTCACACCCTGCGGTTTTGAAGAGCGTGCGCCGAGCCGGAGAGCACCGTCACCCCCAGAGGACTCCCACCCCGCTACAGTGAGCTGTCACAGAGAGTTATAGCGGCCTTGGCCGTGCTTAATAGTCATGTGTCGGTGGTGAGAGGGACTTTCCGGACAATAGATGCAGACAACGCGCTTGAAATTTTAGATGAACTGGCTGGCCAGAGGCAGGGCGGCTTTTCTGGCAAAGAAATGCCTGCTCGGATTCTGGTATTGGGTGGCAAGCGAGGGCCATGACGTGGCGAGAACCCATCTGTGTCACAGACGGAAAGGCACACTTTTTCAAGGCCAAAAGCCTGGCCAATGCCACTTCAGGGCTTGTGGGCTTAGGGGGATGGTTTGGGTTTAAAGTGTTTTCTATGCTCCCAAACTAGGAAAGACAAGGAAGGCTTGGCTGCTAGGTCTGGCCGCTGTACGGCGTGAGGGTCGTTCAAAACTGGCGGAAGGAGAAGGGGTAGGATGGGTCTCTGGTGCGTGCTGGGTGGTAATCGGGCGACGGTGGAGGCTCTGAAGCGGAGTTGATCCCTGATCGTGACTCTGAGAGACAATGGGCAGCTGAGGAACGCTTGGTGGTGGCGGCGGAGGAGGAGGAGGCGGAGACAGAGGAGTGTTTTGGTGTGGACAGTGGGTTGGCAGGCCAGGCCGTGGTCTGGCCTTTTTTGGCCAAGTGTTCTCCATTTCAACTCATTGGCATTTCGCTGCATGTGACTAGATTGTTTGGGTGGTTAAACTTATGGTTCTTGGCCTCTACTTATGCGTTTTACGGCAAAGGGGATATGGACACTAGTGGGCTGAATCAGAGGCTTGCTCAAAGAAGGCCCAGCTTGAGAGGTTCCTGGACCCTTTTGACGGCGATAAGCGAGGAGCGGGGTTTGCGCTGGACCGTGGCTGGCGGAAATAATGATCAGGGACACTTCTGCGATACGCCCTCTCCCTTTTTGGGGCGGGACCCGTATTGACAGTACCCATCGTCTTCCTCCTCGTCCACTGATGAAGCGCTCGCAAGCAATTTCTTCTGCGGAAAAGACAGGGATGGATCCGCAATGTCGTATCATCATCATCATCAACACAGGTTGGACTTGGTCTCCTGACTTTCTGCGATCCAGGAAGTTCGGGCTACAAGCAACGGGCACTGCAAGGCGTTGCCGCCCGCCCGGGATTTTTGCCTCTCGACCGGCTTCCTTAACTCTCTGATGGCATCAGTAAACTGGGCGGTCAGAGCAGAGAAAATCATCCTTTTTGGACCTCTTGATCTTTTACATGCTTCTGACCCCAACCGCATTTTGTCTCATTGGAATATCCACGTGGTGGTTACACGAGTGGACATTGGGGCTCTGCTTTCCATGTTGGACAGATGCTGATGTTGCTGATGAAGACATTGTGGCCGTGACTGCGAGGACGAGGAGGTAAAGATGCTAGATGCAGGATGCATCTAACCACTGATGGACAGATGCGGACGATGTTCGTTACTTAGATTCACAGGGCCTGACCCAGCGATGACAGGCTGACGGTCCTGCAACTGACGATACGCTTGGCTCATGCGTCGTTGTCGCCAGCACTGGAAGGAGGCACCTTTCCCGCTTGTACCTCTACACTCATGTGCTACCCCCCTCATTTGCTCGCTTACACCTGCATTTCGCTCCATGTTCAGAAATATAAAAATTTGAGAAGGGTATGGAATAGTTTTGGAAGTCTCTTATTAAAAGAGGCATATCACAGCTACTTCTCAAATCCACTTAATCAAACAAAATTGTGGATTCAAAGTTAACTGCAAAGGTGTCTATCAACAAAATCTGGACTGGGCAAAAGTCCAAAAAACACGTATCTGTTATTAGTTTGGTATAATAAACGGATTTTTTGCACCTTTCAATTCACCTGTGGTGTATATAAGAAATGCTGTTTTAAGATTTACGTTAGATGCTGCGTTCAATGACAATGCTAGGTGCGCAAAAAGTCAAAAAAACATCGGTAACTGTTACTGTTTTGGTTTAATAAACGATATTTTTCTGACACCTTTCAATTCACCTGTGGTGATATAGGAATTGTTGTTTTAAGATTTACGTTTTGATGCTCGTCAAATGAACAGTGATGGAGTGGTTGCGCAAAGCTCAAAAAACATGTAAATTGTTATGTTTTGATATATTAAACTGTATTTTTGCATCCTTTTCAATTTCACTTGTGCGTGAATGTAGAAATTGCTGTTTTAGGGATTTAGTAGGATGCTGCGTCATATGACAGTGCTGGGGGTGGCAAAAAGTCAAAAAACACGGTAACTGTGTGTTTTCTGTACGGATACACTGTATTTTGGCAGGCTCAAACAAACCTGTGCTGACTACAAGATTGTGGTTTGTAATTTAAGTGCAAGGTGCGATATATCAACAGTCACAGGTGTAATTGGTAATATTGAAAAACACATATCTGCAAATGTATACTGATAATAAAAGTGGAGTTTTGCAGCTAACAAAGAGACCTGCAGTTACTCAGAAATTATGTTTATCCAATATAAGTTCCAGGGCTGCCCAATATCCAGGAAAATATTTCAATAGCAAAATGTTAATAATTTAAAGTATTCCACTACAATGTCTCCATAAGTCTTGGTGAACTTTATCCGTGTTCTTTATAGATAGAAGCTTGCTGTGTTCGCCCACGGGGCACCCCCCCCCCCCCCGCTACCACCGCCGTGATTACAGTGGTAGATTCTGCCTTTAAAATTCTCTAGCAAACTTACATAAAATGTTCAAATCCTAATCTACTAAATGGCAGGATCACAGCTAATAGCAGAGGTTTCTCTGTGCAGGAAATAGTACTAATTCGCTGGAGCTGTTTGCGACAGGCAGAACGCAGGTTCTTTACATATGAGGACGCTGGAGAGGACCTCTGAGGCTGAACAGGAAATTTCTTGTGTTCAATGTAAAACGAGGTCTGTAGATTTTTCCAGCAATCGCAAACCATACACATCCCAGTCATGACATCGCACACACATCTCACCCCATGCTATATTTGTAATTCATTTGTGGCCGCCAAATAACAGGAAGCGCCGAAAAAGGCGCGATCTTAATAGATGATGCACAGATTTTTAACCGTAATTATCGCATGATCTGGAAATTTCGATCACCATAAAAACCTTGCCAATTTCAACTTTGTCGATAAAAATCGCTCAACACTAGGTGTGTGATAAAATTGAACTTTTGGGCACTGAGTATGATTTAGCAAATCCAAGCACTCTGTATAATATACAGATGTAGCAGAACTAAAGAGAACAGATATTGCACCGTGATATCACGGCACAGAATGTTATCTCAACTTTTTCAATGCTTTTCAATGGCCTTTGTTTACAGATCAGAGCAGATAACAGGAAAAGTCATGATATCATGGTCAAGCTGTCCTCTGCTACATCTGAATATCCATGTATATGAGAGTTAGGCATTATGTGAGCCTGCAAATGTCGCCAAATAACAGCTTCTGAGTGTGGTGAAAACATTCAGCCAGCAAATAAACCCCCTACTATTGCTGTCTATGGAGAGGAAAATGCTATTAACTAACTGACTGAGACAGTTGTAAAGTACAGACGAGTGAGCTGAAAAAATGGCGTTCACAAGGCCAATTCAGGAGAAATATAAATATAGTCATGGTCATGTGATTTTAGCAAGCCAATGAGAAGCGATGAACGTTTCTGACAACTTCTCCCCCTGTGCTCTGCACTGATTGGATGGCCGCCAAAAGTGAAGAAATTTGATTGGCTGGCAGCCAAAAGTGCAGAAAGCCACTGAAAATGACGTGTCGAACTAGAACAAGGGGCCACATGTATGAAAACTATTTAGGTCTAAAACTCACTTTTTTTCCCATAGTAACCTATAGGCAAAAAAGTTAGTTTTACCGAACAGTTTTCATACATGTGGCCCTATAACTTTACTTGAATGAACAGCAAAATTTTCTGTTCGATTTGAGTTCTAAAAAATCGAGATGTTCTACTTGAACTTAACTTTTCTACAATGGTTCAATCAACACTAGTCCTTAGTAATTAGTCAAACGGTGCATATACATAAAAAGAAAAAGGAAATCTCAATCAGTGCATGTGTATTGAGGAAAAAAAAAACGTGTGGTTCCTCAGGAATTTTAACTTAGGACACCTACTATATTGACACATTGGACCACCTATACCGAAAGGCAGTGCTAACCACTCAGCTACATTTGTACCATATCACAGCTGTTTACATGCAGTGACTACAATGAGCACACAATGAGAAAGGGGCATGGTGATGTCAAGCCTGTTGGGTCACATGCGTTATTCAGTTGAAAACAAATCATACACAACCCCTTTTTTTTTTGAGCACACTGAAGATTAAATCAGGAAAACAGGCATGGATATTTCCTTCGTCGGTAAAACCCTTTAAGTGTTTTAGATATTTAGGTAAATAAATGTGCTTTGAGTGCCCCTATGGCAATGTTTAAGCGAAATTCAGGTCTGAGTAAGTCAAGCAAAGAGTAGCACAAAGTTAAACAAGGAAAGCACTAGGCGAAGAGCAGAAAGGTAACATTGTGTGGACATGTTTAACTGAATTGAAAGTGAGTTGAATACTGTGCCCACCTTTTGGAGTTGCGAAACACCTAACCAAAGTTTTTTGTATATCTGAAATATTGGGCTTAAAAATATTTTTTGTCGACGGAAAAGGATCCGCATTTTCTCAAAATGCGTACTTCTTAAATTCCTACCAATAATGTTATAGTCTTTCAGAACTTAAGCAGAACATTGGCTCTAAAATTATGCTGATCTAAGACTCATTTCTCATTGTTTTTACAATAACGTATAAACAGATGTGTCCAAAAGATGTGCCAAACTTAACACAACAACATAAATCACTGTGATAAATCTGGGCACATTTTGTCTAAGTAAGGGACTGTGCACAGATAAACTAATAAAATTGTGATCTAATTATCTAAAGCCAAATGATAGACATACATAATATAACTAAAATAATAATACTAAAATAGTTGACATTTATTGAGCACACAGAATAAACATTCACAAGTGCAGGGAGAAAAACGTAAGTAAGCTTCTGTGTTAATGATTGTCATAAGAACCTACGATGCAGAAAAGATTATTTGCATAGACAACTTCCTGTGTTTACATATCTTTATTCTCAGAAACATTGAAATGCATTTAAAAGTTAGCTAATGCAAAGAGGTATATTAATGAGTATATGCTAGAGGTATATTAATGAGTCAAATGTCAGTAAAAGGTGTATTCTCATCACATTGATTAGTTTTGAATATATAATAGGTCATAGATAGTGTATACAAAACTGTCGAGGGTCGTGTCAGACATGCACGAGTTTTTTGGTGAAAAAACTGTTTTGTCCATATGATGGAATGGGGCAATGACTGGCACAGCCGTGTCCAAACATGTCGCGCATTGTGTTTGTCAAAAACGTGTGGCAAAATTCTATTAGTAATCAATTTGCACGAAATCAAGCAATTACAAGGGTTCACATTACTTTTTCTTTAAACTATAGTAACTTTAAACTTTCTCTACAAGTAAATTACATGCTACATTTTTTTCTCATGAATTTTCCATAGTTGCAATGTGCTGTTATATAAAATCAGAGGTTCGGTATGGGCCCTTAGTAGTCATTAGTCACTGTATTACTGATGACTACACAGAGCTTCATAACATGACAATATGCATGATGCTGAGTATCAACTGCAAAATTATAATACCTGTGTAAAACTTAAACTTTTATGGTATAACTAAAAAATACGTAACTATCACCTATACATTACCAGACAAATTACCAATTATAGTGCAGTGTTATCTGTCAGCGGGTATATCGCCCCGAAACAGGTCGGCTCCGCTTAAAATGTCAGAAAATTAATTCGTTTGTATGTAGCATCTAAACCTGTATCCCCAGCTATCCCGACGCGTTTCTCCTTTTATATACGGGTTCGATCAGGGCGATAAAAACACACTTGCTGTAGAATCAAATATTTCTAACCGCTATATACAACAATTTACAACCTTTTTTTTATGTTAGAAAATGTATATTTAGCTATATGCCGCAGGTATGGTTGCTGATACTGGGGGATATTAGAAGTGAATCAGGACTTAGGAAGGATATCTTCCTAAGTCCCTGATTACATATAGATAAAGGTAGATCCATTAGGATCCAGATTGGTCCATAGGCCACTATACACCATTTGCACTCAGGAGGTACCTGGCTAGAAAGGAAGACCCGATTGGTATGTTCAATGCGGACAGATGTTGTGTGGCTTGTACATACATACAACAAACCAAGTTCTTTAAAAAAAGTGCCTCTAATGGGAAACATTTTACATTCGGATTTTTGCCTAACTGTGGACAGAGGGTAGTGTATATGTGCACATGCCCTTGCCGACACTCGACTACATAGGGAAATCTAAAAGGATGTTTAAAAGAACGAGTGGAGAGCACTTGGGGGGATGTGCGTATAATAGGAGACGATTACTCCGGTAGCACGGACCATGTTTGGGAACATCATAATGGAGAATGGGAAATCTCTAGTTTTGTGATTCTAGAGGTTGTAGAGACCATCCCCAGGGGGAGGGGAAGAATGGATAGACGAATCTTATGTAAGAGGCCCAATGGATTTACGGATGGAGCTCGGTCCCCCAAGGTCCTAACTATAATGAAAACTATACAATTTGGGTGATTCATTGAATAATTTGGCGTGTTTCATTGAATAAACCTGAATTATATTACTTGGATCTGTTACAAACATTTTTGTCTTTTAACTTCCACAGAGGACCATCTTGTAATTCTTTAAAACGCGAACATAAAGTACATACTCAGTTATATTTTATTAATTTTTTAGTGTTTGTACGTCACTGAATCCCGTATTGCATGATAATTCATGATATCAGTTAGGACAGTGAATTTTTGTGCCCGTGCTATAGGCCCTGTTTCATGCCATTCCATAGATAAATATCTAACCACTCATCGGAAGTATAGTGGGATAATAGTAGTCTTTATGAAAATTACCTGTTACTATGCTAAATCCACCATGAATGGATTGTTAATAAGTGGAACTTACAGCATAGATATGTTGTGGATTTTAATCTGCACCGGAATGATGCCTCCGGGTAGCATATCCGACATGCGCACTTTCCAGGTCCGGGATGGTTGTTGAGTAGCACGACATGGGATAGGAATTCTGGACATGCGCACTAGCATCATCACGGGACGGCCGCAGTGTCGGCAGTTTTGCCTCGGATGTGGCGTACATATGGACAGGGAGCCCGGGCAACATGTAGAAATAATATCCTAACATTATAAGACTAGGGATAAGGTAATGGGCGTTATTACTATACATTATAGGGGCCGCTTAAGGTTTTTTTTATAAGGGAACGGAGGTGATTTTACTCCGTCTCCTTACATTTTGGGGTTTGCCAGCATATCAAAGTGCCGCGAGGGCTATCAGCAACCATACCTGGCGGCATATAGCTAAGTATACATTTCTTTATCAGATACAAAAAGGTTGTAAATTGTTGTATATAGCGTTAGAAATATTTGATTTTTACAGCAAGTGGTTTTTTTATCCCCTGATGAACCCTATATAAAAAGGGAGAAACGCGTCGGGGTAGCTGGGGATACAGGTTTAGATGCTACATACATACAATAAAATCTCTGTCATTTAAGCGAAGCCGCCCTTTTTTCGGGGCGATTACCCCGCTGACAAGATTATACTGCACTATAATGGTATATGTTGGTAATGTATAGGGGTATAGTCAACGTAATTTTTTTGGGTATATCAGTAAAAGTTAAGTTTTAACAGGGATTATAATTTTGCAGTGATACTTGTTTAATTCTCTGTTGGTATTGGATTGTAGTTTAAAAGAGACACATAGTGGGACAAGTATAAAACGCGTGATGTCCGACATAATGTATGAAAGATTGTGCTCCAAAACCAGGCACAAGTACGACACCCTCAAAACTTTTGTCTGCGTCAATTCTTAGGGGGTGTGTCCTGCCACATTCAACAGAATGTGTTGCAAAAAGTGTCTACTATTCCATGCCAATTTCAAACTGGTAAAGTTGAGACAAATTTTGAGACACTTTTTGGGACACATTTTTGGCATATGAATATATATCACAATGGGACACATTTATAAAGTGCTGTGAGACACTTTCATACATACTGACGAATGCTGCACTAACCTAAGGTATGACTGTCTAGTGTGAGACAGTTTTCATACATGTGTCACACAGAGCATAAACAACTCTTAACAAGTATTGCAAAATCATACGTTTATCTCCAAAGTTGGTCATCTCCCACCATTCACATTGGCATACAGGTAAGGGAGGACACAGATGCACATCTGACTTTCCTTAGGTTCGTCATAGGTGTGTTTCACAGGCCGCATATGGTGCTTGTTCTTTCTCTTTAGAAGCTTTTGGGGCCATTAGAGCACTGAATACAAGATGATATGTCATAGTTAAAGAAAAAAAACTTTGATCTTCTGGCTTCCTTATGTGTAGCGTTACTTAAATCTGTCCTTGTTCAACTGAACTTGTGGGAAAATGTAGGATCCTGAACGCAAATCTTTTCACTCTGACCTTAAAGGGGTTGTCTCGCTACAAAGATTAGCTTTCAACATGTAGGGAACACTAAATGAAGACTTTTCCAAATATATTGCGTTGTTCATTTTTTTTTTGTTTTTTTTGTTGAAGAGCTACAAGTGATTTTACCACCTTCTGAGGGCTGTCTAGTTTCCCAAATGACCGACCTGTGTACTTCTCCCCCCTCTACTGTTTGTTCTATCTGATAGCAGGGAGTGAGGTCATCACACAGGTCGTGGCCAGCACATAACTTCAGACAGTGAGAGCTTGTTTGTTATATGATCTTTCAGACAAAAGCCAGTAATTACTACTGTTTGCTCTAACTCAGAAGCTTCCCTGGTCCTGACAGCTTGAGATTTATCTTATTAGCAGACGTCTGAATTCCCGGAGCTTGTATGCTAATTACAGACAGCTGGACCAGGATGAGACAGAGCAAAGCAGCATTATTTCATTCATGCATCCTATGAAACTTTGAGATGAGACAACCCCTTTAACTTTAAATCCAGCCCTAATCTTGACCATGACCGTAACCCTAAACCTTGATTGATTGCCATTTACAATGCTGTGATAGAAGGGCTTTTGGGGCCCCCCTCAGGCTGCAGAGCCTGGTGGTGAACACTACCTCTGCACCCCCTATAGCTATGCCCCTGCCTTCAGTAGAGGTACTGTAAACACCTCTGAATGGGCATGTTAACCCATTCAAACCAGTAGAAGCCCCTAAGCTCCAATTTAGGGTTATGGTCGATTTTTTTTGGTGAATATTGTCCAGAAACGATTTGGACTTATTTGAATTTGGGTCAAATTTGACTTTGACCTGAATCTAAAGCTCAACACTGCCTGTGTTACCGTTACCGCTACTCCCCTCTGTGTTAACTGTTCCTTCAAGGGTATTAGAAGAACTTTTATTTCCAGACCCTGGTAGGGTAAGACCTGCATGCACACAACTTCAAAGCCACTTAATTTCCATTTTCTCTTCTTCTTGTTATGTAAACCTGTCCCTGTAGATTAATGCGGGACCTATGGCTGGCCACCAGGGGTTCTGACTGTCATATAACAGATCACAGGGACTCGGTGGGGAGCGGGGATGAATATGTAGCATGTTCCCGCTATGAATACGTACATCATTGCCTCTGCCTGTAGTTACATAATGAGTTAAACTTGAATAGCTGCTTAATGTCTGCTTCTATTTCACACTTTATGTGATGCTCATTGAAATCATGATTGTCTTTGATAGTGTTATTCGAATGAGTTATTGACTTCACAAAGATGAGGCGCGCTGCATCAATCAGTCAATAGTCATACAGCTGTAATTTTCGCCACGTCCAGGCTCCGTACACATATTTGTTATTTTATGAGTTTGTATTTCTTGCTGCAATTATTTGTCTCTCACTGTATATGTGTGTATGTGTCAAATTGCGCCTTTTTTTATCTGTCTTTCTCCCATCTCCATTACAGGCTTTGCCGTATATGAGCGAAGAAGCAGCGGGGGCTTGGCTAATACTCCTATGTGCAATTTACATTGTCATCAATTCTTAATGACATTGACACAATTATGGATGATGTCATGATACGAAAGCTCAATAGCTATTTTATAGGAGGCTGCGGTGATAAATGTGATTTATGATCGGGACTCTGACAGATCTTGCATTGTTGTACTGTCAAAGGATTGCTGCTGGATGCTGAGCTGGGAGAAGAATTCTAGAGACTAAAAGCCTTGGATAGAAGACCCTGTTTACACCTTATTACTGGGATAACACCAACTGCTGCGCTAATTATCAATCAATTACATCGAAAAGAAATAATGAGCAGGTGCGTACTCCCTTTAAAGGGAAAGTGTCATCAGAAAAGGGCTTATTGTTTAACTCATAGTTACATAGTTAGTATGGTTGAAAAAAGACACGTGGCCATCAAGTTCAACCAAGGGTGGGGAAAATGTGGGTGAAAGGAGGGAGACAAGGACTTTAAGCCCAACCTCACCACTGGTTAATGCCCTGGAACCCACAAGGCAAGAACCAATCTGCTCCAGTAGAGACCCCATCTCTGACCCCAGAGCCTCCACCAGCCAGGATCCAGAAGTTTACATAGCTACATACACATTCATATTCTTTAGTTTCAGGTAGATAGCTAAGCCTTTCGTGAAACCCTCATCTGTTCCTGCTGTGACCAGCTCCTCAGGCGGCTATTTCAAAGATTCACAGTTTTTACAGTGAAGAACGCTCTTCTCCTCTGGAGATTGAATCCTTTTCTCTCCAGCCGAAGGGAATGTCCCCTTGTCTTTTGGGGGGGCTTTACCTGAAAAAATTTTTTCCCCCATACTTTTTGTAGGGATCATTTTATTTTATATAAATTAATCATCCCCCCCAAAGCCTCTTTTCTAAAGACAAAATAATTAATTTTTACTAACCTCCTAAAACTAAGATGCTCTTTCCCCCTTATAATTTTGGTTTTGCTCGTCTTTGCACTCTCTCTAGCTCCATTACTCTTTTCTTAAACGGGGGCCCAGAATGAACACCACTTTCAAAGTGAGGTAAACCCCAAATGTTTTTGTACAGGGTAGAATGACATCCTTGCCCCCGGGGCCCAGCCTCTTTTAATACATCCCAATATCTTACTTGCCTTAGGGAAATGTTAATTTTGCATGTGTTCTGTAGCTATGATCTCAAGAATGCCTAGATCTCATGTTTTTTTAAAAATTTTTTTAAAAAAAAAAAAAATTTTTTTTTTTTTTTTTTTTTTTTTTGGGGGTTTTTTTTAAAAATTTTTTTTTTTATATCAGTATCATCATTTTCTTTAAAATCCGCATTTTTCCTGGGCACTAGGACTAAAAAATTTGCCACTTTTGTCTCTGATAAAAATTCTCCGCATCCCCTCATTATCGCACAGCGGGGATTGCACTGAAAGGTGAGACCAAGGGTTAAAAGGAAAACCCAGGATTCCCAGTCCCAAATAGGGAGATTTGGACAGCTTTCCCCGCCCCTCTCTCCCCTTTTGCCCCCTTTTTGGGAAACCCCCCTTTTCCCCTTTTTCCCGGTCACATAGCATGCCCACCCCCTCTCGTTGGGAAAGGGGGTCCCCAGTCACAATGGGAGAGTACACCCCCTCCCCCCCGCAATTTCCCAGGTCACGGATCCCCAAACAAAATCTCCAAGAAGTCAATGGGTCGTCCTGTTCCGGGCCCCCTATGTCCATGGGGGTGCTGTAAAGCATCCTCAAATGCTGTAAAAGCATTTCAGGAAAGGGAGGCCCCCCAAAATAGTACACGGGGAAAAACAGAATTAAAAAAAAAATTTATCAAAAAAATAAAAACAGCTGAGAAGAAAAGGCTATGGATCAGTATCTGGTCTTAATTAATAAGAAAAAACATGCAGACATATCCCCTTTAATAGAGCAATGATTAGGGCATCTTAGAAGTCATTAAAGCGGTTGTCTCACTACAAGGATTGATGCTTTTTATGTTAGAGATTCTGCAAAAACAAGTCACTTTGCAATATGTGCCCATTACATGCCCTACCTTTCCTAGATACCCCCCTCTTGTATGGGCTTCATCAGTCTGGGTCGCTATAGCCGACCTGTTCAATTTCATGTGGCTGCCCACTGGTTGCAAATTTACAAAATGTTTGATCTATTATAGGCCCCGAGTGGTTGCTATACCCACAGACCTGTTAAATTTCCCTCCTGTTTAGGCGCCAGAAAATGGTCGTATGCTAAGACCTGTGATCTCTCATGATAGGCGTCAGCACTGATGCTATAGCTACAAACCGGGGCTTTAATGCAGCCTGTGGAAAAACCAGCAAAAACCCCCTGAATTAAAAAGTGAAACAAAGAAAACAGGGAGGTGAGATGAATAATGTAGTGAGAAATTATTTAAGGGGATTGTAATAGCCCAACTCATAATTTGTGAAAATTGCCCAAGTGTATCACATTTGGTTTGATATATTTGGTTTGTCAACTTTAACACCTTTTCTATTTTTACACCACAGAGTGGCTGATAAACATGTGCATCTTGCAAAAAAAAAGTTAAGCAAGTTTTTCATAAGTTTGGAGATTTTTTTTTTTGTTGGCAAATTTCACCCATAGTGTGTTGTTTTATTTTTTTTTTATTTGGAATGTATTTTACAGAAATGAATGTGGCTCACAGCTATCTCATTTTATTGGGAAACCAAATTTTTGATTTCCTTATGGGTTAGGGTGCTTTTACACTTTCATTTTTGTGCATTTTTTTTATTGTTTTTTTTTTTGAGGAAGGACAAAATTGCAGCAAAAATCACGGTTATGTCACAGTGAAATCGCGGTAATTACAGCGTTTTTTGTGCTGCTGTGTACAGCATTATTTGCTGTGCCTTCCTGCACAAAAAATGCTTTGAAAAAAACGCACCAAAGACGCACTGTGTGAAAGCACCCTTAGGGAGCTTTCACACAGCGCAGCTCTGGTGCAGTTTTAACCGCGCTCCAATTAAAAAGCCTTTATTACCGAAGCTTTTTTCAGTTGTCTAAATTGTTCGAAAAGGGGTTTCAAAAAAGTAAAAACAAGGGTGGTTTTTAAAACTTTTTGGATGCAATCACACTGATTTATTCCCCTTTCCAAAAACCAGTTTAAGAAGTGAAAGAAGCTGTTAAAAAAAGGCAGATAATTGGGTGCAGTTAAAAGCACCAAAACTGTGCTTTGAAAGACCCCAAAACATAGGTAACAATCAGCCAGAACATGAAAACCACTACCAGGTGAATTTTTTAGTTTTAACAGCAAAGAAAAATGGGCAGGTGTGTGAATCTGAGTGGTGCTTTAGCCTTAATTTAGGTCAAAGTAAAAAACAACCAAATTAATCAAAAAGAATCACCCATCTTGTTGGGTAAGGGTTTATACAGACTTTTAGGGTTTAGCTTACAATGCCATATACCTCCTATAGTCTTCTATAGGGATATCTCCCAACATATCCCCCCCAACTGATTTCCGATGTATACCCCTTGGAAATTTTTATGATGGAAAACGCTATGTTGTAATAATTGTCAGCAAAATAAAAATATCCCCCTTGATTAAAATTATTTTGGGGGTTTTTCATGAGGGGTATTTACAAACCCCCCAGCTATAATTGGGGCTCCCACTGAAGTTAATGGAGACGGGCGGCCCCAAAACACAACCCCCCTCTTTTATACATTTTATATTCCTTTTTTTAAAAAAAATTAAAAATTTTTTGGCCAACGTTAGAAACATTTAAACATTCTGTTCTATATATAGATACATTCCATGGAACATAGTCTACGTATCCATTCCAAGGCACACAGAGTTAGTATAGATTTCCCATTGATTTCTATAAGGAAATCTCCTAAAATAATCACTTAAAATAAATGCCCTGATATATACCACTGGATTCTATATGATGGCATATGGGATGTAGCTATTATTTTATCATGCAAAAAAAACATCCTCTGGGACAAGTTTTTTAAAGCCCAAATGGACGTTTTTTTGGATAATTCAACATTTGTTTTTGTATGGGTTACATTGGTTTTAAAGTCAAGGGGGGGGAAAAAAATTTTCCCTATCCAACCCAAGTTACATAGTTACATAGTTTGTTAAGGCAGAAAAAAGACAAGTCGTCCATCCAGTTCAGCCTATTTTGCTCAAGTGTTGATCCACTTTTGAAGTCATATAGAAGTAGTGTAGATGCCCGTTGGACCACTATCGTTGAGTCTCCAATATATCCACCCAACATGATGTCCCGATGTATACCTCTGGATACTATATGATGGAAAACGCTATGTTGCTAATAATTGTCATGCAAAATAAACATATCCCTCTTGATATAAGTTTATTTTACAGGGGTTTTTGGACATAAAGGAGTATGCACACTCACTCAGCTATAATTGGAGCTCCCATTGAAGTGAATGTGGCCTCCCAGCTAGCACCCTCGCTCCCCTCCAATCCATCCTTAACTCTGCTTAACTCTGCTGCCCGTCTGATTCACCTCTCTCCTCGCTACTCCTCTACCCTCCCCTCTGCCAATCCTTTCACTGGCTTCCCTTTGCCCAGCGAATCCAGTTCAAGGCTACAAGGCTCTTCATAACCATTCCCCTCATACAACTCTGCCTTAATCTCCAGATATCTCCCCTAACGCAATCTATGCTCCTCACAGGACCTTCTTCTCTGCCCTCCTCTTGTCAACTCCTTACATAACTGTCACCAAGACTTCTCCCGTGCTTCCCCCACACTCTGGAACTCACTGCCCCAACACCTCAGACTCTCCCCCACTCTCAACAGCCTCAAAAGAAACCTGAAAACCTATCTCTTCAGGAACCTATAACCTACAATAACCCCGCTGTCACTACACTATCCACAACCATGTCTGCCCCTCACCTTCTGTCTCTTCCCACCTTCCTTGTAGATTGTAAGCCCTCACAGGCAGGGACCTTTCTCCTTCTGTACCAGTTGTTAGTTATTAATTTGTCACCTTTGTACTTGTTTGACCTATGTTATGTATGAAACCTGAATGAACAGCGCCCTGGAACCAAGGGCGCTCAAAAAATAAATAATAATAATAATAATAATAATAAAAAGGATGGCTGTAAGCACCACCCTCCTCATTCATATGCATGCATATTCCTTCATGGTAAAACCCCTTTTATACCAAATGGACACCTTTTTGGCCTACGTTGGATACATTCAAGCATTCTGTTCTATGTATGGATACATTCCATGGAACATAGTCTACGTTTCCATTCCAAGGCATATAGAGTTATTGTAGGTTATGCCTCAGCACGGCTCGAAGGTTGTATGGAGCCGTGATATGATGGTTTGTACAAGTATACTAAAGGAGCAGCAATAAATGATCAAACCTAAATAGCATTCTGAAGCCTAATATTCACAATCCTCATAGCGCGCTATACATTTGAAAGATAAAGAAAAAAAAAAAAACAATCGTTATATATTTAACTTTTCTCAAACCCGAATCTTTAAAAAAATAATAAACATAATTAGATCAGCAAAGGGACCCGACTTGAAAGTACATAATTTTTCAAAAATACATCTGACAGGCGATTCGAAAAGTTTTCCTCTGGAAATGCTAAAATATTAAATAATCTGTGAATTTGCCCTAGAAACTCAAGTTATCTTTTCCAATTTTATTTTATTTTTTGTTGGAAAAACTTCTTTGTTTCGCTAACGACAAATCTCTGGTGCTTTGTAACGGTGTTATTGAACAAGTTTAATGATTTGCAGAGGACCTCTTCTAAAGGCATTACTGGGCAACATGAGATTAAAAATGTACGATTGTACAGGCTCTACTAGAGTAAATGAAAATATTTTATGCAGCTACCAAGAAGGGCCTCCAGAGATCAAATTAGAACCTTGCTGTGAAGGGGGTGTTTGGGCTGTGAAAAAAATTATTTATGGCATGCTCATCATGAAAAGGGGGGCACTTAATTAAATTAAACAAAGGGGAGAAAAAGAGATTTTTATAATTTGATTGCTAATGATAATTCTAAATTATTCTTAACAGTTTAAGCAGTGGGTTAGTACAAAGCAAGCAGCTCGGTGCGTGGGCAGATACAAGTGCGGGCAGATGTCCTGGGGATTTCAGGTTTTCCTGTTCCTTCTTTTTGTTCTTCTGCTTTGAAGAAATGAAGCAGAGACATTTTGGAGAGTCCACAGGTTTGTAGTAAGACTGCTTGGATATTGCACAGTAGAAGCTGATTATGATACGGGAAGCAAGCCTAGAACCATTAGAGAATGTTTATATGTAGTGTCAGACTGGGATGACTGAGGCCCCCCCAGGGAATGATTCTAGGGCCCCCCAAGGAGTTATTCTTGGCCCACCAATGGAGTTTTTTTCCCTTGGGGGGCCCCCAGTGGGTTTATTTTGGGGCCCCCCAGTGGAGTTTATTTTTTGGGGGCCCCCCCATTGAGTTTTTTTTGGGGCCCACCCGTGGATTTATTCTTGGGGGCCCACCATGGGTTTATTCTTGGGGGCCCCCAGTGGGTTTATTCTTTGGGGGCCATTGGGTTTTTGGGGGGCCCCCGTGGAGTTGGTTTTGGGGCCCCCATGGGGTTTTAGTCTTAGAAACCACCCGTGAATGTATTATTGAGGGGGGCTTAGCATGTAAAAATTTATCTTTAACCCACCATGGAGCAAATCTTGGGCCCCCCAGTGGGGAAATTTTGGGCCTCCCCAAAGAAAGTTGATTCCTGGGGCCCCATTGGAGCTGATTATTGGGGCCCCCCATGGGGTTGATTTTGGGTCCCACAAGTGGGTTTTATTTTCTTAGGGGCCACCAGAAAGTTGATTCTTGGTCCCCCCCAGTGGAGTTGATTCTTTCCCCAAAAGTGGAGTTTTTATTCTTGGGTCCCCCCTTGGGGTTGGTTTTTGGGCGCACCCCGGGTTGGTTTTTGGGGCCCAACAGTAAGTTGACCCCTTGGGGCCAACCTGAAGTTTTTTATTGAGGGGGGTTAGAGGTAATTGCTCTTGGGGCCCCCCCATTGGGGCTGATTCTTTGGGGGCCCCCAGTGGGCGATTCTTGGTCCCACCCCTGGGGTTGGTTCCCGGGGCCCACAGTGGGGCTGATTCTTTGGGGTACACCAGTGAAGTTTATCTTGGGCCTTAGTATCATTTTTATTTTTGGGGTCCCCCAGTAGTTGTCTTCTTCTTTTTCTTCTTTTCTTCTTTTCTTCTTATAGATGACTAAATACTTATATTGGTCTTACAAATTATGGCAACAAAGAATATGGTGCAATTAAAAATGGACAGGTATGCATTTTCTTTATCGATGATGGAGGAACCTACAGAAATGCTTCTGCAATATCACAATTTTGGCCATGTCTTGGAAAGGTATCTGTTTTCAAGATTCAAGAGTGAAAGAGGACTGAGAAATTAACCTATATGAAGTTTCAAATGATTAGCCAAAAAATTCAAAACTTAATATTTTGCTGAACCAAAGAATTACAAAATAATAATAATAAGGTCAATTTCTTTCCAAGATGGAACCTATGGAAACATTTTCTTCTCTGTTTGGGTCGCATGTTATCCCCTTCAAGACTCTTTCTCACACTTCATGTAATTGCCCAACGCCCGGGGCTGTTTATTTACATTATTTACTGATGTCAATCTTAATGAGAGTAATATGCATGTGGGAGACATCAAAACATTGCTACTTGACACCTTAAGTCCCCATGGACTCCAAAGGGTTAGAAAGGTCCTAAAGAAAAACAAAAAACAAGAAAGAATATTATGTCGGTGGTCAATTCATCAACAGATCATTTTGCAGCTTCAGTTTTTTTAGATTGAAATTTAATTTCACTTATTGTAAAACATTTGAATTTTTTATAATAAACATGTTGGTAATTTGTCAAAACTGGAAAATACTGAATATGGATCAAAACTCAAGCTACAATTAAGTTACATAGAACAAATAGCAATTATTGTAACCCTACGGTAGATGTGTATATATACATACAGGCAAATTATTTAGACAGCGCAGGTGGTTGAGAGACCACAGTTCGAGGTTTATCTAATTCCTTTTTTTAAATATTGGTTAATTCAGGTGAACTTTACTTGTTTTTCTCTCTTACAGCCATAGTGCAGATTCTTGATAGTTGCAGACACTTATAGTTGCACAATAGACTTGATGGTTGCAGAACAGTCTTAAAGGTAACAGTAGGCTTTGCAATTTCTAACACACAAGGCGGCACAAGATCTTTTGAATGTTGCTAAGCACAACCCAACAGTTCTCTTCTTAAAGTGGTGTTGCCAGGACGTGCCTTATCTGCTAAGAAGCAAATGTAAACAAGCCATGCTGAGCTGAGAGAGCAAGACACAGCCAGAGCACAGAGCCGTGCATAAGGGATCGTGTGAAATGTTCACTCAAATAATCAAACTACAACTAGTGCATTCTGTATACAAAAGACAACACCTTTTCTCCACAGCAGCTTGAAAGCTTCTTCATGTTCCCTGTCATCAGATAAAGCATGGATCTACTCACATAATCACATTACAACTAGTGGATTCTGTATACAAAACACAACATATTTCTACCCGGTGCCTTGAAAGCTTCTTCAGCTCCCTTTCATCAGATAAGAAGTGTGCTCTGCGCAAGCCCGGCCAGCAGCGCTTGTCAGGTCATATCTAATAGAAGTAACTAAGGGCAGGTAAGTAATTAAATACCTATATTGGAGGATCCCACGTCAACATTACATCATGGCAAAACCCCTTTAAGTGTCCCTTTACTAGGTCCAGGAACCTTTCCATAATTCACTAGTCCAGAAAGAGTGACATTGTGCCCAAAATGGTTAGTGGATTTTTGTTGCTATAAGTCCATGGCGATGCTACCCACTACCTTCAGCGTACCCCTACTTACTAAAGGCATCAGCCACTCTGTATTGGTAAAATTTCACCTCCATAGGTCCTTATAACTTAAAAGTCATGACCTGTTCTGGAGCTACTCCCAAACCACCCTTGACAGCTCTTGAGGACCAGAAACACACCACGCACACACACATGCACACAAACACATGCACACACACACACACATGCACACACACACAACATTTATAACATATTAATAATAGTATGACCCCAAACAGTCATTTAGCTAGTTCTAAACCTGTACCCCTCTTTCTGACCAGGTGCATTTTAATTTTCTGCAATGCACTCGGTTTTTAATGCTATAACACTTTCTCGTGCTCTGTAATTCTACAAGTTTTTTCACCTTTTTTAGTGATAGGGTAATCTTTAGGGCTTCCAATACAATAGTAAAAAGGTGAGATAGGAGCGTGCAATCACTTTTCAGGTTCAGTCATAATGATTCTTAAGACAAGGTCGTGATTTACAAAGAATACAGAATATAATATGTAGCAATGCAAAAGACAATCAACCAGTATCAACGATCGCGGATAGAGATGGGAAAATTTCCCGAAATTCGGTTCGTTCACTTCGTCGAATTTCCCGACAAAAAATAACTTCGTTCCGAATTAAAAAACGTTAAAAAACAGCTATTTCCAGGCTGCACAGAGCCTGCAGGGTGCTGTAGAACGTTGTGCCATGCTTAAATATGCAGAGGGAGCTTAGTTTGGTCTTCATACAATGTTGTGTTTTAGTATTACACGCACATGACTGCCGTCGCTCTTAGAATCGCTTCACTCTAAAATTCCCTGGGCACTTAAGAGGGCAAAACTGACCAAAAAACTGAAGGGGGAATGTAGCCTGATAAAGTCATAGCAGTGACAGCTTGAAAAAAACAAGCTGAGGGCTCAGGTGGCAACATCAGTGACAGAGTGTGGAGGTGACGGCGGCAGCCACAGCAGCATGAAGTCAGACAGTGGCACAATGACATTCTGGAGGTGGCAAAAACAGGAGTAGGCCACAGAGTGGCACAATGACACAGTGTGGAGGTCACGGCAGCAGCAGCATGAGGTCAGACAGTGGCACAATCACATTCTAGAGGTGGCAAAAAAAGGAGTAGGCCACAGAGTGGCACAATGACACAGTTTGGAGGTCATGGCAGCAGCAGCATGAGGTCAGACAGTGGCACAATGACATTCTGGAGGTGGCAAAAACAGGAGTAGGCCAGAGATTGGGACAATAACACAGTGTGTAGGTCACGGCATCAGCCACAGCAGCAGCATGAGGTCAGACAGTGGCACAATGACAGTGTGTAAGTCACGGCGGAAGCCACAGCAGCAGAATGAGGTCAGACAGTGGCACACTGACACAGTGTGTAGGTCACGGCAGCAGCAACAGCAGCAGCATGAGGTCAGACAGTGGCACAATCACATTCTGGAGGTGGCAAAAACAGGAGTAGGCCACAGAGTGGCACAATGACAGGGATGTGAGGTGACCGTTGCAGCAGCATGAGGTCAGACAGTGGCACAATGACAGAGTGTGTAGGTCACGGCATCAGCCACAGCAGCAGCATGAGGTCAGACAGTGGCACAATGACACAATGTCTAGGCCACGCAGCAGCCACAGCAGCAGCATGAGGTCAGACAGTGGAAACAATGACACAGTGGTGGATGTCAGGGGCACCAGAAACAACAGCAGCATGAGGCAGAGAGTGGCACAATGACAGAGTGTAAAGGGTTTGGGTGGCAATACCAGTCCCGGGTAAAGATGGTTGGTGGCAGATGGAGAAACTGGCAGCAGATGTTTTGGCATCAGGCGGGGCGGCATCAGAATAGTGCTGAGGCAGGTATTTTTGAACCCAGACTTTGGGTGAGGCGTCATGGCTGATGAAATTCTGACGCCTAAGGCATTGGGTTTTGGAAATCCTGGCCGACCCAAACGCCTGATTCATCTTGACAAAGGTCAGTAATTCCACATTTCCCGTGGACAAGCGGGTTCTCCTTGGGGTAACGATGGCCCCCGCCACACTGAACACCTGCTCTGATGCCACACTACTGGCCGGGCAGGACAGCTTCTCCACTGCAAACTCGGAAGGTTGCGGCCACACACCCATTTGGCTGCCCAGTAGTCCAGCGGATCTTCTAACTGGGGTGGCAAAAGTGCTGTCCAAGTAGGCCACCACCTGTTTGGTTCAGGGTCTCTCCAGGTCCTGCTGCTGCTGGCGACTGCCCTCCTCACTAGGCGGTGAAGGAAGCTGCTTTTCAGTGACTCCAGACTTAGGTTGCTGCTGATGGAGCTGGTACTGCCCCTGACCCCCCACCTTTTCCCCCCGGGATTCCGCGGCAGTAGTACGTGAGCGCTGAAGAACCCCCCGGTCAGACCTGTCCCGAGGAGGGACGATGCCGCACATAGGCAGCGGCCAACAAAAAAACTACGGAGGATTTCCCAATAGTAATTTGAGTTTGTCTTCCCTCTTAATAGCTGGGAAAAAGGCTCCCATTTTGGACCGGTAGCGAGGGTCCAATAGGGTGGAGAGCCAGAAGTCATCCCTCTGTTGAAAAAGCTGTTACTAGCCAGGCAAATCAGCATGCTGTGGGCCATCTGCACAAGTGACTCCGAGGGGCTCCCTGCCTCCATCTCCACTGTATAAAGCCACGGTGCTTGCGGGTCATCTGCCTCGTCTTCCTCATCTCCATCTACCTCCTCCAGCTGCCCCCTGCTCCTCCTCTCTTGTCACCTGGGTAGAAAATCCACTCATTTCCCCCAGACAATGCTTCTGCTCCAATGTCCTCCTCCTCCTCCAGCATTTCAGTCCCCAAGGACTCATGTAGCCGCGAATGTAATCGCCACATCTCCATCCCCTGCCCAGACAGATTTTCAGATCTGTTCCAGGACATGAAAACAGTGGAATGACGTTATTCATCCCGTAGTCCTGGCATATAATAACGGGGCCCCCTGGAATGGCCTCAACAAACGGCAGGTGTCACGCCATGAGCTGCCACTGGCCCGACACAAAGTCACACAGGGGAGTACTCCTGTCCGCCTGGATCATCAAAAAATCGTTAATGGCCTTTCTCTGTTCATACAGTCAGTCCAACATTGCAGGCGGAATTCCAACGGGGGGAAAAAACCAGCATATCAGAGTGGGGTTGGGGGAGGCCGTTCTGCCGCTGAAAACTCGAGGAGGGTGTTCCTGCTTTGTACGAATGGATAAAGTGTATGCACATTTTTCCTGGCCTTTTAGAATTTTTCTGAAGATCTGTGGAAGACTTCAGGAACCTTTTCACAACCAATTGAACACGTGCGCCATGCAGGGCACAGGGACCACCCCTCCTCGGTGCAGCCAGACACCATGTTCCTCCCTTTGTCTGTCACCATGGTTCCGTTTGCAGTTGGCGGGGAGAAACCCAAAACATCGATTTCTTGCGCTGCGCGGAGGTTTCCTCCCGTGTGACTTTGTTCGCCGGGGAACCCGGGTTTAGAACTGCGTGACACCGCTGGCCCTACACATGGGTATGATGGAGCGCTACTTTGTGGGGCTAAGATGGTGGGGGTGGGGAGGAGGGGACGGACTTTGGGGCAGTCCAGTTTTGACAACTGGGGGAGAAAGCGGCTTTCCCCCCGTCCAAGTTTTTTGGTGTAGGGGCCCGGGAACAATTCACCCAGGGGGGCCGTAAAGACATGTACGACCCTGCCCTAGTTACAGCCCAACTCCGCGCCCCCCTGCACCTTGGAACAAACCGATAAGCTCAAGGACTGCCCCTTGTGTTCGCATTTTTATGAAGTGGGTATTTGCCTTTTTGGAAAAGAAATTGGGTTGGGAATTTCCCACTCGGCCCCGCAAAACCCTTGTTTCCTGAACGGTGCAGAGCCCCCCATTTGGAAAGGGGGGGTCTGCAGTACAACAACTTGGACAGGCCCCACGGTCAGCTTCTGCACCTTGGATGGTTGGACCATACCGTTGTCTCTTTGCAATCGCCTCGATGAACGACGCGGGCGCCTTGATACGAGGGCGGGGAGCACGGGACCGGGAGATATGTCAAAGAAAAACAGCCCCCTTTTCTGCAGAGGTGGTGGAGCCTTGACGGCTGCAATGGCATGCGTGCCACGGGGGCGCTGCTGCTGCTGCTGTTGCGCGCGGCAAGTGGACCACCCATCGAGCCACGTTTCTCCCGGGCCCACCGGATGGGACCTGATGTGTTGAGTGGGCCATGGTCCAACGTTAGCTCCCTCCCCACGCTTCACTTTACCTACAGTTTCTACAATACCCATATTCGGCTCCTTCCGGTGTCTTAGCAAAGAACTGCTACACCGCCCAGTATCGGATTTTTCCGCCAACGCTCCGCACTGATGACTACTGCCGGCCCCCCCTCACGACCCCTTTTCCGTACTTCTTGGGCCGCGAAGGGGTTTTTTTCCCCGGGCCGCTTGGGTCCCACCTCACACTGCTGCACCCCTGCTGACTCACGGCCCCAGACCCCCCTTTTCTGGCTGGGGCTGCCTGCGCGCAAACTGACGCCCTCTTCTCCTGACGATGATGAAGCCCTTGCCTCAACCCCGGGTCCCAAGTGCGGGCGGCTACATAAAAAAACTATTTGGTTTCCAAAATTTCCCGCTGTCCTCACACCGGGCTTGGATGCAGGGCTGACCCTCACAACATGACCCCCAGCCATCTCCACATCTATACTTTGCCCCCTACTGCAAGAAGCAGGGGGTATTGGGCTCCATTTCTTCGCTGAAAAGTACCTGCGACTGCCCTCCTCAAATGGTTCATCCTCGCTATATAATGGCTCTAAGCCCAGACCACATAGTAGATCTCTGGCTGAGGGAACCGGTTGGGACAGATGAGGGCCGCTGACCTGCTCCCGGGCCAGGCCAACTAAGGGTTGTGTCTGACGTTCCCACCGACTCTTGGCTGGGGTTGTCAATGTCATCTGGGAGGATGGTGGATGACCTAGTAAACCAATCAAGAACCATTGGTTGCTGAACAACACACCCGGGCCCGCTAGATGACAGCGGCAGTTGTGGCCTCACCGAGTGACCCCTGCTGCGACGTCCCTTGCTGTGCTGCGACCTGGGCCTGGAATGTTGTGCTCTGCCACTCGCAGGTGAAGAGCCTGCCCCTCTCTGTCTGACATACGTTTGTTCTAAAATGAAACGGGACACGTTTGATAAAGATACTGTATATGATAAATACACCCCCTATATTTTGACTCCTAATGAACCAGAAAACAAGCTTGGTAACCCTTGGATATAAATTGCGCTCCACAAATGGCAGGAAAAATTGACTTGTATGTGCCGTTTAAAAACTCTGTGTATTTTACTGAATATAAAAGCACAAACAGGCTTAATTAACCCTTCGGATATGAATTTTTGCTACAGAATTTCTTCTGTGGCGGTGAAAAACAAAGTTTTTTTACTGAGACAACTGCAGAACAACGCTTAATTAAACCCCTGGATGTAAATTGCGCCAAAAAATTGAGCCACCACAAACTACTAGCTTTGTAGCGTGTTACAATGGCGTGTTTTCTACGCTACACAACAAGAAAAAAAATTGTAATTAACCTTCGCTTGTGAATTATCTACAGGGGAAAATTGTATTTTTTGGCGGTGAAAAAACGGTTTCTTGGAGTCCCCCACAGCAGAAAAACAACGCTTAATTAACCCCTGGATGTAAATTGTGCAAAAGAATTGAGCAGCCAAAAATGAAGTGGTGTTTGTATTGTAAAAATGCTGTTTCTTTAAATGAATACAACAGGAACTGGCTTAGATACCCCTTGGATATTCAATGTGCTGTGAGCGGATAGCATTAAAAAGTATAAAGCAGCTGCAGTGGAAAGCACACTGGACTTCAGATCCAATACCCCACAAAATCAGAAATAGAACATTAAGAGAAGCAGTCTCTGAGACAAGCTGTGACACCCCCCCAAAAATCGCTGTATAAAAATGACTTCTTTAGTATCAGCCATCATAAGCAGCCGCAGCAGCACCTTCCCTGATCAGTACAGTGAGAGGAGTGTGAGCTCCCGGCGTCGCGCCCGGACTTATATAGTGCGGTGACGTCACAGAATCCCGCCGGTCTCTGATTGGCTTCATCTCTGCACTTTTCATGCAGGCTATGCCCTTCTTCCTCCCAGAGTGCTTTGCCCCATGTACGCCATGTGGGTCGCAGCCTTTTTAATCAATCAAAAAACACACTTTGTTCACGCAAAGTACCCCAAACTTCGACTTCGTTCAGAACCGAAGTTTTCCTGAAATTCTAAACGAATTCCACTTCGTTAGAATCAATTCGCCCATCTCTAATCGCGGAAGCTCACAGGGGAGTTTTGGAGACTAGAGGTGAAATGAGAAGAAAACGTGCAGTGAGGAGAGAAAACGCCCAATTGGATGGGACCACCTTCTGATAGGTAGTTAAACAGGTTCATTTTTGCTGACCCAACATATCAAACCTATAGGTTAAGATATGGAATGTAAAGAATATCCAGAAATAGAACAAAGAAATCCAACTGACACTAATATTTTACTGTGGTTCATAAGTAAGTCAGAGAACAGATAAAAACCCACCTTTTCAGGAGTATGAGCGATATAGGTCAGAAACGCAGAAAGAGGCACCTGCTTCAGGTTTGTACATATGTATGATCAGCCCGGACTCAATCATTTTGCAGCTCCTTCATTCGTTAAATGAAGTGGATCTCTTTAAAGCCAATCAGTAATGGCCACCATCTCAGAATCGCAGTCTTAGCTGCAACCAGTAAGAAATAGACCATGTGATATTTTAGAGAATTAGTAGGTAGAGGGATTATAGAAAGAAGAAGAGTAACTGATACATTGCTCAATTGTTTACCAGAAACTGGATAACTTATATGACTTTTAACTAGGCTGGGATTTGCTTTTCTCTAGAATATCCCTTTAATAGCAAAAAACCTCCAGCACCAATAAATTAATATAAAAACATATCCCTTAATCCATACTTATGTTAAAAAATTTAGGGTTCTCCATGCCATCTGACGCGTTTCGAGCTGTATACGCTCTTACTCGTAGACTGCGTAGTCTGGAGTAAGCGTGTATACCACTCAAAATGTGTCAGATGGCATGGAGAACCCTGAATTTTTTAACGTGTCTACAAGTAAGAGCGTATACCGCTCAAAACGCGTCAGATGACATGGAGAACCCAGAATTTTTTATGTAAATATGGATTAAAGGATATGTTTTTATATTAAAGGGGTTTTGCCACCATCTCATTTCATACCTCCTGCATCCAGCTCTTCAGCTCTGTGTCCTCAGAAGGGGGCGTGTGTGATTTGTTTGAATTGCATATCATGTGACCCGGCAGGATAACATCATCATGCCTTTCCTCTTTCTAGTGAAATAAAGGTCTTTTTATGTATAGAGCTGTGAGTAGCTACACTGTAGCTCAGAGGTAACATTTTTGATTTACAGCACAAGGGTCCTCGGTATAAATCCCTGCAGGAACTTAACCTGTGGATTTTTTTTTCTCTTTATCAATGCACAGACCTGATTGTGGTTTCTTTTTTATTTTATCTGCACTGTTTGACTAATTACTGAGGAGTTTAGAGGACAAGATGGAATGACAGCACCTGGGGTTTGAACACAGTAGCTGCCTGAGAGGAGAGGTGATGTCTGAGCATGTGCGCCCAGGAATGAAAACCTCTCATCCCAGGTCGTATCACCTGGAGACGAGATGTAAACAATGGATCACTAAAGAAGCAGCTAAAACAAAAACGGTGCAGAATTTTTAATAATGATAAATGGTGAAAATGTTTATTATTTAATTTTCAAACTTCCCACGTCAATTTTACTTTGTGGCAAAACCCCTTTAATTTATTGGTGCCAGAGGTTTTGAAACTCTTCTGATTTTTGCTGTCTTGCATTTGCCTTTGTCCAACAGGCTGTTTCTCCCGTGGCATCATTTGGACATTCGGGGACTCACCTCTAAGCCTTGTGAGATTTCAGCAAGTGGTGAGCGCTAACTCTATTTCTATGGTTTCCCTTTAATGTTTACTTTTAATAAAAAAAATAAAAAAATAGCATAATCAACTTTAAGTATAGAAACAGCCAAATGCTTAATGACTTCTTCATTTGTGATATTCAAGCATCTCCAAGATTGCTGAGTGAGGAACGTTGAAGGGAGATTCTCTGATTAGCTTCATTGATTTCTACTTGAAAACGCTTTACTTAACTCCGTTCACTTTTGAGTTTCGTCTGAGGCTCCTCCGAGCTCGGTAATGTGCAAGCGACATAAATCTATGCAGAAAACATTTGTTACGTATCGGTCTCATTTCAAGATCAGTAACGGGGACGATGTTGACAGATTAGAAGACTGCGCCGATAAACTGCTACAAATTAGCCAGGCGCATCGTGACGAGATGGACCCTGGCATCGGCTTTGGTGCTTTCCGGAACGCGAGTATTTGTAAACAACTATTGATTCTTGTATCATCTTTAGCTTTTTTTTTTTTATTCTTTTTTTTTTAAGCCTTCTTTCTTTTGTTCATTTTCCGGCATCTTTTAAAATAATCAAATCCTATAAATGAAAGATAATTCCATTTACTGAAACGTTGCGCTCTTAGACAAATGAGAGGCATTGTGAGCGCATCATCGGGATACATCGCTTTTAATATTAATAATGTTTTGCATTGCATGAAGTATTTATCTTAGCGGCAGATAAAACTTTTAAATTAGCAATCTGTCTGGAGAAGAATTAAGCGTGTGTCAGGTAAAATGGCTGTTGCGTTACTGCACTCGTGTTATTTGTCAAATTACATTTTATTATAATTGTTTCAGCTCTTAATTTTTTTGAGAGTAAATTGGAGCGTTCGAGAACACAACACTCAGAATAGACGAATGGATAACTGCTGACTGATATTACAGGGAAGTCATTTCATTTTACCCATGATTAAAAACAAATCTGTAAACACAGACTTCAACTTTAAAGGGGTTTTGCCACGATCTCATCTCATACCTCCTGCCTCCAGCTCTTCAGCTCTGTGTGCTCAGAAGGGGGCGTGTGTGATTTGTTTGAATTGCATATCATGTGACCCATCAGGATGACATCACCAGGCCTTTGCTCTCTGTATTTAAAGAAAGGTATGTTTATGTAAAGCATTGTGAGTAGCTGAGAGGTTATGTTTTTGCCTCCAGGCACAAGGGTCCTCGGTTCAAATCCCTGCAGGAACCAAACCTGTGTTTTTTTGTTTTTTTTTCTTCTTTATCAATGCACAAACCTGATTGAGGTTTCTTTTTTTTTTATTTATTTGCACGGTTTGACTAATTACTAAGGAGAACAGAGGACAGGAGTAGAGTGACAGCATCGGGGGTTTGAACACTCAGTAGCTGCCTGAGAGGAGAGCTGATATCTGAGCATGTGCGACCAGGACTGAGGAGCTCTCAGCGCTGGTCGAATCACATTTTTGTAAATATTGTATCATATCTTTTCATGTGACAACACTGAAGATCTGACAATTTGATACAATGTAAAGTAGTCAGTGCACAGCTTGTATAACAGGGGGAATTTGGTGTGGCCTCACAATAACTCAACACAATCATCAATGTCTAAACCGCTGGCAACAAAAGTGAGTACACCCCTAAGTGAAAATGAACAAATTGTGCCCTAAGGGTCACATGTATGAAAACTGTCTAGGTCTAAAACTCACTTTGTTGCCCATAGTGAGCACCCCTTTCATTTCATGTAGTTCTCTGGAAAACTGAGAGGGGTGCTGTGATTGGTAGCTATGGGCAACAAAGTGAGTTTTAGACCTAGACAGTTTTCATATATGTGGCCCTAAGTGTCAATATTTTGTGTGGCCACCATTATTTTTCAGCACTGCCCTAACTCTCTTGGGCTTGGAGGTCACTAGAGCTTCACAGGTTGTAGCCACTGGAATCCTCTTCCCTCCTCCATGACAACATTACGGGTTGGTGGATGGTAGATACCTTGTGCACCTCCACCTTTCATTTGAGGAGGCCCCACAGATGCTCCATAGGGTTTAGGTCTGGAGACATGCGTGACCAATCCAACACCTTTACCCTCATTCTCTTTAGAAAGGCAGTGGTGGCCTTGGAGGTGTTTGAGGTCGTTATCATGTTGGATACTGTCCTGCGGCCCAGAAGGGAGGGCATCATGCTCTGCTTCAGTATGTCACAAAACATGTTGGCATTTATGATTCCTTGAATGAATTGTAGCTCCTCACAGTCGGCAGCAGTCATGCAGCCCCAAACCATGACACTCCAACCACAATGCTTGACTGTAGGCAGACACACTTGTCTTTGTGTTCCTCACATGGTGCTGCCATACAGACATGATACGATCTGAACCAAATAAGTTTATCTGGGTCTCATGAGAGCACAGGGCATGGTTCTAGTAATCCATGTCCTTTATCTGTTTGTTTGTCTTCAACAAAAAGGATTTCTTGTGCACCATCTTAAGAAGAGGCTGGAACAATTTCTGGAACGAATAATCAGACTGGCTTCAGCTTTGATTTTGTTACCTAAACATAGAGACAAAGGCAAATAGAGACAATTATCTAATACATTGCTGTTCTGATTTTGCTTCTCTTCAGTGTTCAAGTTTCTCTGGTTACTGGTCACCTCTCTCTCCTCTTATAGGCAGGAAAAGGGTCAGTATAATAACTCACTCCCTGCTCTGTTCCTTATCTTCTCAGTAAGTAATGTTTTTACATTACTTAATGACAAGCTTTAACCCTTTAGAGCTCTGTAGTCATGTGCACTACAATTTACAAACCTCCTGCAGTCATGTAATTCTATCAGGCTCAGCTAGGAATAAAGATGATATGCCAATCATTGCTGTAGAACCACCCACAGCCTGAACAGCAAATGTGGGTCTGCAGTTGCCTGTGGCTCTGGGAAACAGCATGATGAGACAACCCAATTAATGAGACAAGCCCTTTAATTTCAGTTAAAGTTTACCCCAAGTCTGTTGTTACAATTTTTTTAAATTGAATTATACCAAACTACAATTGAAATATTAAAAATACTTGGGAAATTTGGGAGGTATGCGAAATAACTAGATCGATTCCCCATAGCCTGATTTCCTATGGCAAGTAATTAAGAATAAATGTCATTGTCACCAATTTATTATTAATGTGTCAAACTGACATTTAGAGTTTCATTTATTTTGTGGATTTTCTCAGGCTCATGTACACTAGACGTTCTATTTCGAGAAGTATGGAATTTCACATATTTATAAAATTATTTCCCTCGGCAATTGGAATTTGTGTGCTTTTACATTTGAAACCATAACCTTTCAAATTACGTCAGCCATTAGATGTATTTAAAAACACATCAATCATTTTCTGAGCCACTTGATTGTTTTGCAATCGAACCTTTGCCCTCGTTGGGCAAAAAGTTCAGAAATGTATTTGCAAACATTGTTTTAAATTAGAACAAAATAGAAACAGAGCGGGCAAAGTCGAAAATTATAATCAGCAGTAGAATGGGAGCCGTTTTGCAAGGTAATTTATGATAAGCGTTGTTATTATTAGTTTTATTACTCGTGATTTCTGTGCCACGTTAAAAGAGGAAATTAATGAGCTATCGAAAACATGGAAGAAATTAAAACAGCGGGACATCTTCTGTGATATGACTTAATGTATACAATGTCATCAATTAAAACATAACAGAAACTAACCATTTAATGAAATTTTTATGTAAATAGAAACCTGGAAAATATTTTATTAAGTTTATTTACCTTTATTTTTTATTCATATTTTTATATTTTATATTTTTGGGGGGCATTCTCTTTATCAATGAATGTATATATGTGTTTATTATTTATGGGATACTCATAGGTTAAAGGATTGAAATTCACCAACCTACTACTTACCCAACATCTTCCCTCTTCCATGATGACATCACGGAGCTGGTGGATGTTAGAGACCTTGTGCTTCTCCACCTTCCATTGAGGAGGCCCCACAGATGCTCAATAGGGTTTAGGTCTGGAGACGCTTGGTCAGTCCAGCACCTTTACCGTCATTTTCATTAGCAAGGTAGTGGTGGTCTTGGAGATGTGTTTTGGGCTGTTATCATGTTGGATACTGCCCTGCAGCCCAGAAGGGAGGGGATCATGCTCTGCTTCAGTATGTCATAGGACATGTTGACATTCATGATTCCCTCAATGATCTTTAGCTCCCCACAGCTGGTAGCACTCATGCAGCCCCAAACCATGACACTCCCACCACCATGCTTGACTGTAGACAGACACACTTGTCTTTGTACTCCTCACCTGGTTGCCGCCAAACAGGCATGACACAATCTGAACCAAATAAGTTTCTCTTGGTTTCATCAGGCCCCACAGATGCTCAATAGGGTCTAGGTCTGGAGACATGCTTAGTCAATCCAGCACCTTTACCTTCATTTTGATTAGCAAGGCAGTAGTGGGCGTCTTGGAGGTGTTTGGGGTTGTTATCATGTTGGATACTGCCCTGCGGCCCAGAAGGGAGGGGATCATGCTCTGCTTCAGGATGTCACAGTACATTTTGGCATTCATAGTTCCCTCAATGAACTGTAGCTTCCCACAGTCGGCAGCACTCATACAGCCCCAAACCATGACACTCCCAACACCATGCTTGACTGTAGGCAAGACACACTTGTCTTTGTACTCCTCACCTGGCTGCCGCCACACAAGCCTGACACATCTGAATCAAATAAGTTTCTCTTGGTCTCATCAGAGCTCAGGACATGGTTCCAGTAATCCATGTGCTTTGCAATATAATACTCTTTAAGCATAATAAGTATTGATGGAGGCCCAAAAATAAAGTCACACAATAAATTCTTACCTCTTAATTCTTGTTTGCCCTTACTTTAGAATGGAGTAGATGGGCAGATGTTTGTGATTGATGACTCAGGTAGTGCCTACCCGCTTCATTCATTGATGTCAGCACCGTCATAGACCACCACTTTGTCACAAGAAGCAGTAGTTGTGGCAACATGTGTCACCAGGCCTACCATCAGAATGGTGTTAGCACCTGGTGGGCACGATTGTGATCATAGCAAAAAAAAAAAAAAGAGGATGTAGGAGCTGAATATAAATATTATTACCCCAAAAAGTGACAGTAAAACTTATTAAAACTTATTATCAATAGGAGTTAGATTATATATAGGAAAGCACACTCCTATAAGACCAGATTAATCCACTAAAGTACCAATGGTTCCTCCTGTGGGCTGAGTCTCTGACATTATAATGAGCCCCAAAAGTTCCAGCAGAAGACAACTCCATTTGGAGAGGAATTTAAAGTCCATGACTTGCCTCTAGGTTAAAAAAAAAATATTCACTGGTTGAAAAAAAAAATTAGCTCTGAAAGATGATACGTTCCATCTGCACAATGATAACAAAGATTATTATAGAATTAAAAGTGCAGCATGATGTCTCAGTGGATAGCACAGAGTGGCATGGTGGCTCAGTTGTTAACATAAGGCAATGCGGTGGCTCAATTGTTAGTACAGTGTAGCACAATGACTCATTGTTTAGCACAGTGTAGCATGGTGGCTCAGTGGTTAGCACAGTGACTCATTGGTTAGCACAGTATAGCATAATGGCTCAGTGGTGAGCACAGTGTAGCATCGTGGCTCAGTGGTTAGCACAGTGCAGCACAGAGACTCAGTGGTTAGCACAGTATAGCCCGGTGGCTCAGTGGTTAGCACAGTGAAGCCACGTGGCTCAGTGGTTAGCACAGTGTAGCATGGTGGCTCTGTGGTAAGCACAGGGCGGCACAGTGACTCAGTGGTTAGCACACTGTAGCATGGTGTCTCAGTGGTTAGCACAGTATAGCCCGGTGGCTCAGTGGTTAGCAACAGTGGCAATGGTGGCTCGGGGTTAAGAAGGGGTTTGCCATGCTCATGGAGACCTGGGATAAAATCCAACCAAGGATGACATCTGCAAGGAGTTTACATGTTCTCCCCATGTTTTCGTGGGTTTTCCTTGGTAGTCCGGTTTCTCCAACTCTCATTCACAGTACAGAATTAGATACACAGCCAAGGTATCAAGATTATCGCTTTTCATTTAAAAAAAAAAAAAAAATAGAATCTATAAAATGTAACTTTTATTATTTGATTAAAAAAAAAAACTAAATTACAAAGCAGCAACACTCAGTTGTAAACTATAAATACCAAACGTTTTCCAGGGACACAGTTATAGAGAGTAGAGAAATTGATTGATAAATGAATTTAGGGTACAGGGACAAACAGAAAATTCCATCAACTCGCAGAATGTGGGAGTATTTTTTCAAGTATTGAATAATATACATTTTAATAGATTCATTTTTTTTTTTCAATGAGCAGAGGTAATTTCCCCAACTTACATATACAGTAGGTTAATGCGATATCTAGACTGTGATCCCCAATGGGGACAGGGAGCAATGTGAATAATGACCATCTCTGTACAACGCTATGAAATATAAGGGTGCTATATAAAAAAATTAAATTAAACTGGATGTGTATACAATGTATATAGATAAGAGAGTGGACCCTCATGCCGTGTACACACGGCTTATTCCCGACGGATTTGTGAGCCGTATTGAGCTCACAAATCCGCCGTGAATAAGGGGCGGGACGGGGGCGGGGCCGGAGCGCGGCGGGGACGCCGCGCCCGGGCCCATAGACTTCCATTATCCACGGCGCGTATTGCGCCTGGATAATGTTCATGTAAGTTTCTCCCCGCCCGGCGGATTTGCCGAGCGGGGAGGAGCGACGGAATCCACTGTTCTCTAGAGAGCAGTGGATTACCGTAATGACTCCGACGGATTGGCGCCGTACTGCAACGCAAATCCGGCGCGGAGTACGGCGCCAATCCGCGGCAAAATAAGCCGTGTGAACGAGGCCTTACAGTCACGTCCTCTAGTGAGCTTAGATACACACGGGGATGTATACGAACGGGGCTGCACCAGAAGTCTGGCAACTTTTCAGCCCCAAGATCTAGTGCTGCCCCATTCGTTCTGTCTGTAAAACGACCGCACTCGGGGGCCGTGCTGGAGACTTGTTGCACTACAACCGTATTAAGCTCCACATTTAAAGCTTCAGTACAGCAAATCCAGGCGCATTAAATGGGTGGGAAAAAGGTAAAAGCACTTTAAAAGTGGTTTACCTGGCCCGAAGTGTCGCTTTGTAAACTAGAAAGTGCCCAAATCTATGACCCGCATAGAACAGGTTCATAGATTCAGGCCCTTCCCACCCCTAACCCATTATGCGCATAAAAATTGGCGCCTAAGCACCAAGAATCATACATGTTGCCCATAGTCCAACACTAATATTATAGCCGCTACTTAAAGGGGTCGTCTCACTACAAGGATCGCTGCTTTCTATGTTAAAGATCTTGCAAAAACAAGTCACTTTGCAATATGTGTCCATTAACAGTATCCTACCTATTCCTAGATATCCCCTCTTGTATGGCTGTCTATAGCTACAATGTTTTCTCTGATTCAGATTTTCTATAGCTACAGACCTGTTTTTCTCCCTGATAGGCTGCAGCACTGGTTGCTATAGCTACAGACCTGTTTGATCTCCACTATAGGTGCCAGCACTGGTTGCTATAGCTAAAGACCTGTTTACTCTTCTATGATAGGCTGCAGCCTGGTTGCTATAGCTACAGACCTGTTAATCTCCCTGATAGGCAATGCAAGCAAACTGTTATGTCTATATAGCTCAATGTATCTATACTAAAGACTTTCGATCTCTCCTGATAGGCTGCCAGCACTGGTTGCTATAGCTAAAGACCTGTTTACTGTCTCATGATAGGCTGCCAGCACTGGTTGCTATAGCTACAGACCTGTTCGATCTCTCCTGATAGGCTGCCAGCACTGGTTGCTATAGCTACAGACCTGATCGATCTCTCCTGATAGGCTGCCAGCAATGTTGCTATAGCTACAACTTATTTCTGTGTAACTGGTTTATAGCACAACTGTTGTAAGGTTAGGGATCCGCTGGACCACCGCAAGCGATGGTGTAAGCCGTACCAGGGGACGTAATCTAAGTAGAACCCGGTTTTCACCAGAGGCCCGCCGCAAAGCGGGTGTGGGCTTGCTGCAGCGGAGTCTACCAGGTCGCCCCACTGGCGTGACTTGCTTGGGTGGCAGCCAAGGCAGTGCGTGGTACAAAATCGGAGATTAGGCAAGTCGGGGACAGGCAAGAGGTCAGGGCAGGCGGCAAATGTTCATGATCGAGAAACAGGAGCGTAAAGGTTCGGTACACGGAAGATAGGCTACGAGGCAGAAGTCGCTTTCTCTAAAGGCAGTATGGCACTAAAGATCCGGCAAAGGTGAACCGGAAGGAAGGAGGTTAAATAGGGTCACCTGCCAGCCTTTACCAATAATGGGCGTACTGGCCCTTTAAATCCCCGAGAGCCGGCGCGCGCGCCTAAGACGCGGGCATGCGCATACCGGCCGGCCAGGAGGACGAGAGGACGCGGGAGCGTGGTCAGGTAAGGAGGGAGCCGGGACCCGAGCCGTGGAACCGGCAGTAGCCGCCGGGACCCGACGGGCGGCAGCACGAGGGCGCCCGCAGCCCGAGCAAGGGGCGGGGCTGCGGGACCACTCGTGACAGTGTGATCTCTTGTGGTGGGCTGCCAGTACTGGTCACTATAGCTACAGACCTGTTTAATCTCTCCTGATAGGCTGCCAGCGCTGATCACTATAGCTACAGACCTGTTAATCTCCCTGATAGCTGCAGCACTGGTTCTATGCACGACCGCTTCTACTGCAGCCTAGTAGAAGCCAGTAAACACGCCCTGAATTCAAAATGAAACCAAGAAAACAGGACTGAGGTAAGATGAATCAATGTAGTGAGACAACCCCTTTAAGTTTTTGTATTAGTAGAACCAATATTCAGGTCACTCTTGGCACTACACAAAATGTTCTGGCCATTTTCTTTATGTTAAAAATTAATCATATCTAATGGACATGATATGATATAACAATACAACATACAAGAAACTGTAGAGTAGGTCTTCATGAAATCTATACCTCCATTTACTGAATAAGCATCAGCCTGAACTTCATCTCCCAAGTCCACAAATCTCCCCTTACCAAAGTCGGATCTTTAGTCCAAAAGGACCAGCGTCAGGTTCAGTCTTTTCGGCAGGTAAGAAGGTCATCATTGCTGGAGGGTCTAAACTCTTTCCAAAATGGTCTACAAAATAGCTGCATGAAGATCTATAAAAGACAGAACATTCTACAGGGTAGCTCTTTAACAGTAGTGAATGTTTTTCTGTTGCCAAAACGCTATAAACCGATATACAAGGAAAGAAACAAAACCGTCTGACAAGCATCCACGACGCCATAAACCGGAGCTGCCAGAGTTCAAACTGACTCGGATATTAATGTTACTATTGAGACTTAAACAGATCGCACAATGGCAGCAGCAGCGGGAAATACTTATTTTCTGTAGTTCTCATGATATAAGATTGTATTGTTGTCCAGACCAGTAGACACAGATGTAGCGATAGGTTGTGCAGTTTACAGATTTATTACATCTCTGTTACCAGAGGCGTAACCAGAGCCATCTTAAAAAAGTATTTGGGGCCCCGGGGATAAAACCCCATGGGGTTGCCCCAATACATACATCACACTAGGCCAAACCCCAAGAACCCAAAAAC
>JAODAL010036218.1:0-41970 GCA_025379985.1 Phyllomedusa bahiana
AATGAAAAGTCTGGCCCCCCTCAGCGGGACCCCCGTGTTAACAATGGCTGACGGCAGCACTGGCTCTCACCGTTAGGGGCAATCAGGAGAGCTTCAAATTTCTCTAAAAAATCAGATTTTGAAAAAGGTGATTTCTGTGAGGTTAAGTAGTGTCAAAAAGGGGTCCAGGGCTGGACACAAATTGCACAATTTGAGGCTTAAAATTTTCTGGGGCTGGAGTCACTATGGGGTCACATCATTTGATCTCCAGAGGAGTCTGTCCCTAATCACTGAAGAAGGATTTGGAGGAAAAATGAAACCATTGAATTGATTGGCTGAATCACTCTCAGAAGCCAGGAGGGCAAATGTCTTCTCAACTAAGTAGTGTATTGGGGATGATTAGGACATTTGTATTACTTATGGGGTGTGCAGACGAATTAACACATCTACATGTTTAAAAAATACCTTTAAAAACTGCAGGGAGGGGTGTATGTTGTATGTTATCACACTTGAAAAAAAAGCAAAATGATAATAATGTAAAACTATAAATAAAACTTCCCTAAATAAATTCTGTAAACAAATGTCAGTTACCAAAAAAATATACTAAATGACAGTCACTGTACAAAATAGCATAGTGCCACTTTGTGATCTGTGGGTCAAACAGGTTTAGGGGTCATGCTGTGGCCCAGGACAGATATAGTCAATGTCCAGTTCAACTAAAATGATGGTTCAAAGACTCCTTTTCCCAGCACTTTTTAATCTGTGGGTCAGACAGGTTAAATGGTCATACTGCGGTACAGGACAGATATAGTCAATGTCCAGTTCAACTAAAATGGTGGTTCAAAGACTCCTTTTTCAGGCACTTTTTAATCTGGGGGTCAGATAGGTTTAAGGGTCATGCTGCGTTCCAGGACAGGGATAGTCAATGTCCAGTTCAAGTAAAATGATGGTTCAAATCATACTGCCTTCTGGCAGTTTTTAGTTTGTGGGTGATGCAGGTTTAAGGGTCAGGCTGTGGGTACAAGACAGGGATAGTGAATGGTCTGTGACTTTTTTTTCTGTGGCTTTTATAACCTAAGTGTGTTGCCTAAGATGTAGCAGGTATCCATTTGACTGTTGTTGGATGTTTAATTCCAGCTTCTCCAGCCCTGTTTGGGTGTAATAATGAAGGTGTTGTTCCTCTCCCATAGACTTTAATGGTCATCGGCGATAATCTATTATCGACTATCGGAAATCATCTTGATAATTGCCGATATCGACCCGATGACGATAGTCAATGTAATCGCTCATCACTACTCAGAAGCCGTGCCCTATGATCGCAGCAGGAGAGTGGCTGTAACTGACCGCCGGGGTCCTACTCTAATGTCCAGTACCAGAGATGACTCTGGTGGCGGCCATTCAACTCTTTAGATGTCGTGTTCAATAAGGTCTGTGGCATCTAGGTGGTTTATAAGAGGGAGGGGTTTCCTTCACCCCTCAATAAGGACCCTGATTGTAGGGTGCCAATCGTTGCTATGACATTCGGAGGCTAAACAATAACCTCCGGTCTGTCTAAGATGTAAGCTGGACACCCTGCCCCGAGTCAGGGTGTGATGGACCGACTGGCAGATAATACATTACGATATTATAACAGCAAGCAAGCGATCGCTTAGTCCCACAAATGAATAAATAGGAAAAAAAAATTAAAAGTAATAAAACAAAATGTGAAAGTATAAAAAAAAATATATATATAAAAAAATTTACCCATTTACTTCAGTATAAATATATTATTATAGCAGCAATCAAGAACAAAATTTTCCCATAGTGGAACAAATAGAAAAGAAATGTGTAAAAGTGAAATAAAATAGAAAGTGTAAAAAACAAAATAAAATAAAAAATATTTCCTATTTACTCCACTACAAATGCTTTATATTATAAAAGAAGTTCAGAATTGTCCCATAGTGGAACAACTAGAAAAAAATGAAAGTGTAAAAAAAATTAAAATATCTCATTACTCCATTAAACATATTTATTATAAAGAAAAGTGATACAAAAACCAAAAAATGCACATATTTGACATATCCGCATCCATGACCTAGGCTATTCAATTCTTATGTTATTTAGCCTGCAATATAAAAAAATTAAAATTAAAATGTAAAAAACAGTGCACAAAAAATTAGTAAAAATTGATCAAAAAATCAAATGAAACCTTAAAGGGGTTGCTTCACTACAAGGTTTGCTTTTTATGTTAAAGATCTTGCAAAAACAAGTCCCTTTGTAATATTTGGCCATTAGCAGTGTCCTACCAATTCCTAGATATCCCCTCTTGTATGGGCTGCATCAGCTCCTCAGGTCGCTATAGCTACAGACCTGTTCAATCTCTCCTGATAGGCTGCCAGCGCTGGTTGCTATAGCTACACACCTGGCTTCTATTGCAGCCTAGTAGAAGCCAGTAAACACACCCCTGAATTCAGAATGAAACCAAGAAAACAGGACTGAGTTGAGATGAATCAATGTAGTGAGACAACTCCTTTAAATGGTTCCAATGAAAATGTCAACTTAACTTGCATAAATTGTGTCCACCAGTGGAGTTGATTCCTGGAGCCCACCAGTGGAGTTGATACTTGGGTCTCACCAGTGGAGTTGATTCTTGGAGCCCACCAGTGGAGTTGATTCTTGAGGCCCACCAGTGGAGATGATTCTTGGGGCCCACCAGTGGAAATGATTCTTGGGGCCCACCAGTGGAAATGATTCTTGGGGCCCACCAGTGGAGTTTATAATTGGGGCCAACCAGTGGAGTCGATTCTTGGGGCCCACCAGTAGGAGTTGATTCTTGGTACCCACCAGTAGGAGTTGATTCTTGGGGCCCACTAGTGGAGTTGATTCTTGGACCCCACCAGTAGGAGTTGATTCTTGGACCCCACCAGCAGAGTTGATTATTAGGGCCCACCAGTGGAGTTTAGTCCTTGGGACCACCAGTGGAGTTGATACTTGGGTCTCACAAGTGGAGTTGATTCTTGGGGCCCACCAGTGGAGTTGATTCTTGGGGCCAACCAGTGGAGTCGATTCTTGGGGACCACCAGTAGGAGTTGATTCTTGGTACCCACCAGTAGGAGTTGATTCTTGGGGTCCACTAGTGGAGTTGATTCTTGGACCCCACCAGTAGGAGTTGATTCTTGGGCCCCATCAGTAGGAGTTGATTCTTAAGGCCCACCAGTGGAGTTGATTCCTGGGGCCTACCAGTGGAGTTGATACTTGGGTCTCACAAGTGGAGTTGATTCTTGGGGCCACCAGTGGAGTTGATTCTTGGCGCCCATTCTACAGCTACTTTACACTGCACATGACTCTTGCCTCTCTTTCTTTTTCTTTCTACCCTAAAAGCAGCTTAGACCTAGGGCCCCAGAGGTGCACCAGAGGTTTCCCCTGTGGGTTAGTCTGAGCCTGCTGATTCTGTCTCACATGGGTTGTCCACCTCATTTATGGTTACTATTGTAGGGCCTATTAAAATAAAAAAAGTATACTCACCTCTCCCCTTACCAGCTCTACGCCCCCTTCCTCACCTGTTGTCGGTCCCTTGTTTTCTTCTTTCTTCTTCTAGATGGGAACGTCAGGACATGTGCCAATACTTGACGTCACTGGTTGGGCAGCTCACTTTGGTGAAGTCAGGTAGTGGAAGGTGACTGCTGAACCAATCAGTGTTTGTAGCAGTGATGTTCCCAACTAGAAGAAGGGTATGTTTACATGGCGTATTTGAAACGAGTACTTCTAGGCATAATTATGCTGCATTGAGCCTAAAGTGCACCTCACAAATAAGGTAAAACCATAACACACATTGAGTGCTATTATAGCCTGGTGTATTCCCCATGTCACTTTTTGCAGACGAGTATGCGCAGGGGAAAAAACAAAGTAATAGGAGGCTGGGCCTTAATGCTATTGAAAGTACACACCGGCCAGCGCATACTTTCAACATCAGGCGTATTGTGGTGAGCACAGGCAAGCGCTGCAATATGCTGTGTGAACATACCCGAAGAAAGAAAAAAAACAGAAGACTTGCGGTGGGCAAGGATGACACAGCACTGGATCGAAGGTAAGGGTAAGAGTGAGCTTAAAGGCATAGGTGTAACTTTAGGGGGGTATGGAGGGGACTGGTCCCCCCACTTTTTTCTAGGTGGGGGACGGTCCCCCCCACTTTTCAGCCACTTCAATAAAAAATAATCCATATGAAAGCATGAGAATACAGTAAGTGGAGAGAACAGAGCACAGAGGAGTAAGAAGTTAACCCTTTGCCTCCTATATTTCTGTACATCTTGGGGGGACAGAGTATGTAGAAGCCTCAAGTGTCAGTGCAGAGTGAGAGCAGCGCTAATTGGTAGAGCAGGAGTCAGCAGGGGCTGCTTCACCAATCAGAACGCTGCTCAAAGTCCAACACACTCTGTATCTGGGACTGTATCTTTCCCTCCCATTGTTTACCACTTCCCCTATGCTCACCCCTCATCAGAGAAGAAGAGAAGCTCTTGCCAAATGCTAAGTGCACCAGACTACAGGAGACAGGTAAGGTGGGGACAAGGGTGCTAGGCGTTTTGTGTGCATGTAAGGTACGTACTGTATATGTGAGACGTGTATATACTGTACAGCCATGTGTGTAGCCTTGTCACTACTTCCCTGCACTTACATGCTGGGGAAAATGAAAGTGAATGGGGCCGGCCCTGAAGCATTTTAAAAGTGTGGACTGGCCAGTGCATACTTCTAAAACCCCGGCATATAGCAGAGTGCACAGTACGCCCCGCTATACGCCGTGTGAACATACCTTAAGGGTACATTCATGTGAAAGATATGAATGCTGATTCTGGGATGGATCCAGTGCTTGATCTGCCTCAGAACCGGCATCCAATCCGGCAGGAAACTGATTAACATTATACCCTATGTAAAATCAATGTTGTTGTTTATATTACACTGATTTTACTCTAGTATTTTCGACTTGTACTGTCAGCGCCTACACATAATTCTTCAAGGTGTTTTATGCACTAATGGATAGGAGGCAGAACTCTGCCTCGGGCAGTCTGGGTCATTTGCTTTTCAGAAGTCTGCGTTTGCAAGCGCCAAATTTCCAACAAGCAAACTACACTGTCAGTGTAAAAAAAAACGTCATGTGAACCCACCCTTAGTGTATAGTCTGTGTTCAATATATGTATATATACACACACAATTTCTGGTGTACCTTGTCTAGTGTAATCTCTGGGGTACAGTGTGTAATGTAATAATCATATAATCTCTGTTGAACAGTGTGTAATGTAATCTCTGGAGTACGGTGAATAATACAGTAATATCTGGGGTACAGTGAGTAATGTAATCTCTGGAGTATGGTGAATAATGAAGTAATATCTAGGGTACGGTGTGTAAACTAATCTCTGGAGTACAGTGGGTAATGTAATAATCTCTAGGGTACAGTGAGTAATGTAATATCTGGTATATGGTGTGTAATATATTAATCTCTGGGGTAAGGTGTGTAATGTAGTAATATCTGGGGTATGGTGTATAATGTAATCTCTTGTGTATGGTGTGTAATGTAATCTCTGGGGTACAGTGAGTAATGTAATATCTGGTGTATGGTGTGCTATGTAGTAATCTCTTGTGTATGGTGTCTAATGTAATCTCTGGGGTACAATGTGTAATGTAATCTGTGGGGTATGGTGTAATGTAATCTCTGGAGTACAGTTAGTTCTGTGGCTACCATGTGTTATATAAGTAATTTCTGGGGTACATTGAGTGATGTCATTTCTGGTGTGGGTATGCAATAAAATACATTTTGGGGTACAGTATGTGACATAAGTGATTCCTAGGGGTACAGTGAGATTGGGTTCTTTTATTTTCCTCATTCTGTTGTGTGTATTACAGATTTAATGGAGTAGTGACGGGGGATGGGAGGGGTTAAGCGAAATTTGCTGCATTATACATTTCCATCAAGAGGGGGAAATATTATAGGTGCGCTGATTCGATTTCATTGCCACGACTGCTTTTTATTCCCAGTCCGGCTCTAAACTTCAGTAATTAGAGAGCCACTCATAACCTTACAGACTGCACCAAACGTGTTTGCCATAAGGATTCTGGCCGGACCTGCTAGGGGAACTCACAGCGCTCTCTCAGACCTCCTAGCTGGGTTGGAGGAGGTTGCTTCACTGCAGGGAGAGTAGGGGAGAGAAGGAAAGGGAGGGGAAGTGATAGGGAAGGCGAGTGAAGGAAGGATGAATAGGAAGATAGGAGATGAGAGAGATAATAGGTCCCCCCCACTTTTTGAACCAACGTTACATCCCTGCTTAAAGGTGTTGTCTCGCTACAAGGATTGCTGCTTTTTATGTTAAAGATCTTGCAAAAACAAGTCACTTTGCAATATATGTCCATTAACAGTGTCCTACCTCTTCCTAGATATCCCCTCTTGTACGGGCTGCATCAGCTCCTCAGGTCGCTATAGCTACAGACCTGTTTGATCTCTCACAATAGGCTGCCAGCACTGTCGCTATAGCTACAGACCTGTTCGATCTCTCTTGATAGGCTGCCAGCACTGGTTGCTATAGCTACAGACCTGTTCGATCTCTCCTGTTAGGCTCCCAGCACTGGTTGCTATAGCTACAGACCTGGCTTCTACTGCAGCCTAGTAGAAGCCAGTAAACACGCCCCTGAATCCAAAATGAAACCAAGAAAACAGGACTGAGGTGAGATGAATCAATGTAGTAAGTCAACCCCTTTAAATTGTGTTCAATTTTAAATCAGGCCTACTATGAAAAAAAAAATAATAAAAATAAGCAGATAACCCCTTTAATACTCTATTATAACTCCATTCATGTCCCCACTCCCCTACCAAAAAAATTGCATTCAAAGGTCTTTGTATTAAAAGAGCTGAAAAGATTAAAAAAAATACTCAATGTTTACTTGTATGGAGCCATCACAAAGAGTGCCCGGCAACGCTCCAGTACTGGCAATAAAACCAAGAGCCCTCTTGTTCCCCAAGGACAGAGCTATGGTCCTACATTGTAAGGAGAAGGAGAAAATAAAATATGGAAATTATATTAGATTGTTCTGATGTAACCCCTGAAGCACAGAAACATTTGTGGACACTGTGAAACCTTTGTGGGAACACAATGCACAGTACTCTTACTTTTCCTGCCAAACTCAAGAGCATCTGGACTGTGTCTAACCATTTTCCTTCTAAGCTCACAAGCAGTGATGGAGCTGGATTGTAACAAAACCTTAAGTTTTTGCATTTATGGAGATTGAATATTGAAAACACCTTCATACATCTTCTATGCATAATATAGTTTACATACAGATGTGGTGCTAAGTAGTAGCAGTTTTCTAGAGTTATACCTTTGAAGGGTTAAATTGGCGCCCGATTGTCTGTCCTCGCAACTTCCCTTGAAATGAATGGGAGCATTCCGACCACCTCTCTGTTCTCAATGGAGACATTAAGAGGCCAGGTCTCGAGAGACCCCCACAGGAGGGACCTGCAGCTATCACACATTTATGACTTATCCTTTCAATGTCCCATCAATGAATGAGATGGGAACACACCTTTAAAAAAAAAAAAAAAAAAATTCTATTTAGTTGGGACAGCAGCACAGATACATGTACATTGTGAGGTTTTTCCTGTTTGTCTAACTTCTTGGGACTCCTCCTTATTTTTTTTCCTATTATTTTGTTTTAATTAACAGATATCATTTTTGAAGAATAAAATGGATAGTGCAGACAGAGGATATATCACATGTCCATGACGTAAAATGAATGAATGGCAATGTGATACATTCATTTAGTAAATGGCTGTTTAGTCTCCTGCCATTTTATCCTCTCCAAACACATTACAGCAGCTTAGAAAAAAAAGGTGTTAGAAAAGCATGTCAGTGAATAGAAACTATGATAGTGGCAGTTCGGTGAGGGTGGCGGTGATGGCAGTAGTAATGTGCGGACGGTGGCAGTAGTAATGTGCGGACGGAGGTAGTAGTAATGTGTGGGTGCCGGCAGTTGTAATGTGTAGGTTGCAGCGGCAGCTCGGTGCAGCCGGTGGCCACTGACAGCGGCAGGGATGGCGCTGGCTCCATTCTTGCTCTTAACACGTTAGACACTCCTCCCTCCGATAACCCTCCCGTAATGTAATTGCAGGGCAAAATCAATTGCTATGGCAGCAGGAAGCCTCATGCAGGCTTCCACAGCTGCATGTATGCACACCTATTACACCCTGCCAATGTTACCAATAAAAACTACACTTCAGCCCACCCCTTTTGCTTACATTTATTTTCCCTATTTTCCCACTTTAAAAAACCTAGGTGCGTCTTATAGTCTGAAAAATATGGTAATTTTATTCATTTTATATTTTAGGGAAATTATTTTATTTAATGTAGTTTTATAATGAACATCATTTAAACCTGCCCGAGGGGGGATCTATCATTTTTTTTACTAGCGGCAAGATAGGCTAGCGCTAGGATACACCTACACTGATCCCGTATGTATGACTGCAGAAGAACAGCCAGACCAGGTAAAGGTGGTCCTGAGCCAACTTTGTATTCTTAATGGCTATTTTACTAATGAACGACCAGGTAAAGGGCCTGGCCGACTGTGGATTGTCTACACTGCCATGTATGTATATTCCTGCAGAGAACAGCAGACCAGTAAAGGTGTGCTGAGCCAGACTTGAGGTATTGGCTCTACACTGCGCCTGTATGTATGATCTGCAGAAGAACAGCCAGACCAGGGTAAAGGTGGTGCCTGAGCCAGACTTGTGGTATTGGCTCTACACTGCCCTGTATGTATGACCTGCAGAAGAACAGCCAGACCAGGGTAAAGGTGGTGCCTGAGCCAGACTTGTGGTATTGGCTCTACACTGCCCTGTATGTATGCCTGAGAGAACAGCCGACCAGGGTAAAGGTGGTGCCTGAGCCAGACTTGTGGTATTGGCTCTACACTGCCTGTATGTATGACCTGCAGAGAACAGCAGACCAGGGTAAAGGTGGTGCCTGAGCCAGACTTGTGGTATTGGCTCTACACTGCCCTGCTGTATTAACTACAGAAGAACAGCCAGACCAGGGTAAAGGTGGTGCCTGAGCCAGACTTGTGGTATTGGCTCTACACTGCCCTGTATGTATGCTTGCAGAAGAACACGACCAGGGTAAAGGTGGTGCCTGAGCCAGACTTGTGGTATTGGCTCTACACTGCCCTGTATGTATGGCCTGTAGGAGAACAGACCAGGGTAAAGGTGAGGTGCCTGAGCCAGACTTGTGGTATTGGCTCTACACTGCCCTGTATGTATGACCTGCAGAAGAACAGCCAGACCAGGGTAAAGGTGGTGCCTGAGCCAGACTTGTGGTATTGGCTCTACACTGCCCTGTCAGTATGACCTGCAGAAGAACACTACCAGGGTAAAGGTGGTGCCTGAGCCAGACTTGTGGTATTGGCTCTACACTGCCCTGTATGTATGACCTGCAGAGGAACAGCCAGACCAGGGTAAAGGTGGTGCGTGAGCCAGACTTGTGGTATTGGCTCCACACTGCCCTGTATGTACGACCTGCAGAAGAACAGACCAGGGTAAAGGTGGTGCCTGAGCCAGACTTGTGGTATTGGCTCTACACTGCCCTGCATGTATGACCTGCAGAAGAACAGCCAAACCAGGGTAAAGGTGGTGCCTGAGCCAGACTTGTGGTATTGGCTCTACACTGCCCTGTATGTATGACCTGCAGAAGAACAGCCAAACCAGGGTAAAGGTGGTGCCTGAGCCAGACTTGTGGTATTAGCACTACACCACTGGTTTGGTGAAAGCGGCACTTCTCCAGCTTCACATAGAGGCTTTTACTCCGTAGACGTCGGAGTACCTGAAGCACATGAAGTTTATGGGTTTTTAGGTCGGGAGAAAAGAGCAAAATGTCATCCAAGTACACGATAACACAGGAGTACAGGAGATCTCGGAAGATCTCATTTACGAATTCCTGAAAGACCGCAGGGGCGTTGCACAAGCCGAGGGGCATAACAAAATACTCGAAATGGCCGTCCCGGGTATTGAAGGCCGTCTTCCACTCATCGCCCTCTCGGATGTGAACGAGGTTGTAAGCCCCCTGCAGGTCCAGCTTAGAGAAGATATTAGCTCCGCGAAGCCGGTCAAATAATTCCGTGATCAAAGACAACGGGTATTGGTTCTTCGCTGTAATTTTGTTGAGTCTCCGATAATCAATACAGGGCCGTAGGGACCGTCCTTCTTCTGCACGAAGAAACCCGCACCAGCCAGAGAAGAAGACTTGCGAATGAACCCCTTTTGGAGGCTCTCCTGTATGTAGGCTGACATAGCTTGGGTTTCCGGCATGGTAAGTGGATAGACCCTGCCCCTGGGAGGACTGGTTCCAGGCAGCAGATTGATAGGACAGTCATATGGCCGATGTTGAGGAAGAGTCTCTGCTTGCTTCTCAGAGAACACGTCAGCGAAGTTTTGTTATACAGCAGGTAATCCCGGAAATGGTTCGTGAGGCACTGATGGAGAGGTGGGAAGCACCGGGCGAGGTGCCACCAGACAACGGTCCTTGCAGTCCGGTCCCCAGCACAGGACCTCTCTGGTCTTCCAGACAAGCGTAGGGGCATGGCGTTGCAGCCACGGCAGATCCAGTAGAATCGCAGAGGAAGACCGTGAAAGCGCATAGAACTCGATCCTCTCCTTATGCAGGGCCCCCCACTTGGAGAAACACCGGTTTGGTAGCATACACTAGGGAATCTCTGAGAAGCTACCCATTGACCGAAGAGATCACCAGCGGCTTCCCTAGACGGACTACAGGAAGATGATACTGCGTCACCAGTGAGGCATGAACAAAGTTCCCCGCAGAGCCAGAGTCCAAGAAAGCTCAGGCCTGGAACGAGGGTCCTGTATCGGTCATGACTTGTACTGTCATTGTCATGTGTGGAGAGTAGAAACTCCAACCTAGGGACGCCTCTCCAACAAAGCCTAGGTGCGAGTGTTTCCCAACCATTTGGGATGCAGCGGGCAGTCCCTACGAAAGTGCTCGGGATTGGCACAATACAGGCACAAATTCTCTCCCCAACGTCGGGACAATTCTTTCTCGAAGAGATGAGCTCTGTCGACCTGCATTTATTCTTCGCCAGAGGCCTGTGTCAGCGAGGGTCTCGGGAATTCCAGAATGGTGCCGACGAGAACAAACAGAATCCTGTTCCTGATGGAGTTCCTCCTCTCTCACCGCGAAGTGCACGTCAACACGGGTGGCCAAGTGAATCAGTTCAGACAGGGAGGTCGGGAGGTCTCTCACAGCCAGCGCGTCCTTTACCCTACCAGAGAGGCCCTTCTTGAAAGTGGCACATAAAGCGGCCTCATTCCAGGTCAGTTTGGATGCCAGAGTGCGGAACTGGATGGCATAATCTCCCACAGATGAGTTCCCTTGGCGTAGGTTCAGGAGCGTGGTCTCAGTAGATGAATACCCCCTGGAATTCCTTAAAGAAGGCCTGTAGGTCTTCCGTCACCGGGTCACCTCTGTCCCAGAGTGGTGTTACCCATGCCGGGGAATTCCCGGAGAGCAGACTAATGACAAATGCCACCTTCGAACGTTCGGACGGGAACTGGTCAGCCATCAGCTCCACGTTCATAGAACACTGGGTGATAAATCCCCTGCAGAGCTTTGGGTGACCGTCGTACTTGGAGGGAACAGATAAGCAGAGCTTGCAGCCAACAGGGGCCAGCAATGCCACTGGGGCTGGAGCGGTCACGGGTGGTGGCGGAGGCTGCTGTTGGGTGCTAATGAGCTGCTGCATCATGGTGGTTAAGTGATCCTATGGTTGCGCCTGTTGCGCCAGTTGCTGGGACTGCTGGGCAACAATGGTTGTAAGGTCCACCACCGTGGGTAAAGGCACCTTAGCGGGATCCATGGCTGGATCTTACTGTAACGCTGTAGGGATAGTGGATCCACTGGACTGCCACAAGCGATGGTTAAGGCCACACCGACCGGCAGTGGAGCGAGGGAGAGCAGGAGCGCGGTCAGGTAAGGAGAACGCCGGATGGAGAGTGCGCCAGTGGCCCGACATGCGAGCCGCGGCGCCACTCACCCATGCCGGGAGGGCACGGATGTGCCCACGGCTTGAAGTGTGAGCCACAGGAGCACCCGTGACAATGACTACTCATTATTTATGTTTTATTAACATATCTATAAAATAGGAATACAAGCATTGCCACAAGACTGCGAATTTACAGACAGAGTATTCATATCAGCAGGATGACATGGTGGAATTCCATGCAAGTCTGACCTTCACAGTGTTTTGTAAGCAAGAAAAGGACAATACACCCATACTTCATTCATCCCTGGGGAGGAAAGAGAGAAAAGAACAGATAAGGGGAAAGGGAGAGGGAAACTAGTGCTCGGATCCTCAGAACCTACATATACTGTAGTTAGTTCAAACAGTTGCCATTCGTGCCTGTATCCATAGATCCTTTATGACCCCCTGCCATAAAGGTAAGCTTATATAATGACTTGTCAATGTTAATCATTTGTACCCAATGCGAAATTAAAGGGTTGTTTTAGCGGTTTCCAATTCAAAAAGATGGTTTCCCTAACATAAAACATCAGTAAACGAACTTAGAGAGTAGAAGATTATTGGCCAATCACACATTTCAGGCAGCTCTAACTTAGTGTTAATAAAGCTGTCAACATTTGCCCAGAAGGCTGTCAAAGTCGGACAGTCCCATATCCTATGCAACTAGTTGCCTTGCGCACCCCTACATCTATAGGAAAGTAGCATCTGTAAGCCTATGGTTCCACTCTTACCACCCCTCTGTCCCAAGACCACTAAAAAGCTTTCCATGCAGAAACAGTAACCGCCATCAATGGGGTGTTCCAGACATTGTATTTCCCGTCCAAATGGACCATATTAAACAAAACTTCATATGAGCTAACCAGAGTGGCCTCCAAAACCAAAGCCGGATTATTAGTGTTGGCTCATATCCACCAGGCAACATAGGACAATTGCACTGCTAGTTAGTAGGAATATATATTTGGTAGAGCTAATCCACCCTGCTCTCCCAATGCTTTCAAAGTATCTTTTTATTAGTCTTGGGACCTGACCTCTTGTCACAGAGCACGCCATGTGGGGGCCGCGGACTCACTCATACCTCTCTCGTCCTAGGTGCTCCTTACTCACCCATCCCCGTACCTGCTTCTCTCCGTTATTTCTCTTGTGTGCTGATGCACGTGTACCCGCTCCCTAGGTTGCGTGCACAAGCTCTGTGAGATATAAAGGGCTAGCATGCCAGTAATTGGCTAATTGCCAGACACTGACCCTTTATCTGGCCACCTCCTCCTTCACTCCGTGCCAGATCGGTGGTGTGTTTTCCTTGGAGTTGGAGAGTTGTGTTTTCCTTGGAGTTAGAGAGTTGTTGTAAGGGACCCGTCAGGGGCGCACGAACAGACACAGACAGTGTGAGGCCCTGACACTGGTCCCAACCCCTGTCCCCTTTTGCCTTTTGGGGTGCCCGACTCCTTAATATGTCGGCCCCAACCAGAAGACTTGAGCACTATACTGAATAGTGTGAAAACACAAGACGCAGATAAAACAATACAAACACAATATGGGAACGTCAAGCAAGCCAAGTCGGTAACTATCGGGAACGCGGTACAAAGTCAGAAGGCAGAAGAATAAACGTGATCCAAGCAAAGTAAGGTAACCAGGGAGGCACAGAATAGAGTAGGTAAGCAACAGACAGAAAAGGACCAGTATAACCAGCAAAGAGAGGAGACAGAAGAGTCCTTAAATACCTTTCCCGGAGAACTAAGGGCAAAGGCAATAGGAGGAAGAAACAGAAGACCAGATAGGAAGGGAAGCTGTCAATCACCAGGACATGGAGCCAGGTTAACCCGTGGGTGCTGGGAAATTTCCTGGCCTAGGCGTCGGCCAGGAATCAATCAAGATAGCAGGGAAAAAACCCAGGGTTCACACTAGTGAACACAAATTAAACACTAATGCAAAAACCCCGGCTTACGTCGCAACGGCCGTGGCCGGGGACCAGAAACAAAACCTGGGGTTTTTTCTGGCATGATCATGACAGTTGTGTTACCTTTAGCTACAGTGTACCAGACCTTCTTGCTATTGTTTCCTTACCATGTTGCCTGCCGTCTGCCCTGACCTTTCTACATGTCCCCAACCATGTCCTCGGTTGCTAATTCTGTACCACGCTGCACCCCAGCCACTACTGTAGAAGCCCAACCTGCCTTACGAAGGGCTCTGATGAAAATCGGGAGGATACTTAGACTCCGCTCCCTGACATGGCTTATACCATTGCTTGCGGTGGTCCAGAGAATCAACCTCCCGCTGTGACACCTCTCCATAAAAATGGAGTCAGAAGTTTATCTATGGTGGCACAGTGAGATTTGGGGAGAACGTGTGGGGCTGCTCTGTACAAGTATAAAAACTTAGGGAATAATATAATTTTGAAATTATCAATATGACTAATAAAGGTCATGGGTAACCCTTGCCAAGCCTTAAGCTCCCGCTCTTTATGGATGACAACACCAAGGTATGTAAATTGGTCTACAACCATCAATTGTTATTTAGGAGAAACCGCTACATCTTGAATCTCATCAACCAGTTAGAAAAACAATTTATACCAGTTCCCTTCAGCCTAAAGTAGGAACCAAAATCATCAACCGTATCAAGCAGAGCTTCAAGAAATGACCCCAGGTCAGCCAGCAAGCCCAGCATATCGTCAGCGTATTTTTCGTTGATCCTTGCCACCAATAATGTTGCTAATTTTGGTAATGAGAACAGAGATAGGTTCCATCACCAGAGCAAAGAATTAAAGGGAGAGGGGGCTTCCCTGTTTAGTACCCGTCACCTGTCTGAGAAACATCCATTTACTCTTACCATGGCCGTTGGTTTAAGATAAATTAACTGTAACCACTTAAGAAAATTTTGAGACATGCCCATAAGCTGCAAGACTTACCACACAAAGATCCCCTCTATGGAATGCTTTTCCATTATCAAGTGCAGCTATGACCCGTTGCCCTGCATTGTCATGGCAGACTTGTAGGTTAGGCTATAGTCTGAGTATCAAATGTCACCAACAGCTAAAACACAACTTTAATTCAATATCCTTTAAAAATAAATAAATATATAAACTTCTTTTTCACCTAAAAAACTGTTAGGACACCTAAGACACAACATCCTGGAGGCAGGATAGATTGGTCACACACGGTGACCAATACAGCTAAAGGTAAAAAACAATAGTTGTGCACTTATGGTTACTTGTGCCAGAATCCTTGTGTGCTTGATTAACCCAATTCTCAATCCAACAAAGATCTGGGCCCAATAAGACATGTGGTTATAAACTCGATTCCCAATCTATCCAACTCCTATGACCTGAGTGGAGAGGTTGTCATTGCCCCGAAAAGGGCGGCCCTATCAAAAACTACATCCGGCCCTACAGAGACTCTACAATCTCCCTAGCAGACCGGCACCAGATTTTTCACGTTAGTTAATATCTTTGTGTCAAATTAATCAAAGGAATTGGTCTATAGGAGTCAAATTTATCTGGTGGTTTTCCAGCCTTATGAATCACGACAATAGTAGCTTCATTAAATGATGGTGGAAGAACATTCAGATCCTAAGGGCATGTCCCCACGACACCAGTTTGCAGCCTGTTTTTCAGATGGTTTGCAGTTTTGCAGACCGTCTGAAAAACCGGCCGCAAACTAACACACCAGGCCGCTATGGAAAACCCGTGCAGCAGTTCCTACGGGTTTTCCACCCACCGGTTTTTCAAACTGCTGGCCGCCCGAAAAACATTGAACATGTCAATGGGAAAAGGGAGGGCTTTTCTCCGGTCATCGCGGAGAAAAGCCGCCCCCCGGCGGCCTTGGGGAAGGCACTAAAAGAGGACAAATACCGGTCGGATAAACCGACCGGTATTTGTCCTTTGCCGTGGAGATGAGCCCTAAGTATGTTGAAAAAGGACAGACTATGTGCCTCTATATCTGGTTTGTAGCATTCAGCCAGTAAACCATCCGGTCCAAGTGATTTGCAAGGTTCCATCAGGCTTATAGCCTTTTGTATTTCTGCCTCGGAAATTGGCTCATCCAAATCCAATCTACTCTATGGAGAACGGCAAGAAAGAGGACTGTTATCTAAAAAACTAGAGAGAGAAGGACTTGAACAGCCAATTCGGGATTTATATAAATGGGTCTAGTACTGTGCAAACCTGGTACAGATGTCTCTAGGATTAGAAAACGGGTCTCTAGAATCTGATTTAATAACCAAAAAGACAGTTTGTGGAGACTCCATATGAGTGAGGAAAGCAAAAGCTCTACCACTCTGAGGCTACGTCTACACAACACAGGATTTTGTATCGTACCCAGTACTGTGTAGCCCTCAATAGAAAACTCTTGCTGTAGTCTACACAGCATGTATTTTTTTACTGGGGGTTTCCTAAACCAAAAACTGTCATGTTGCATATTCATGTTTCATTCTGCTGAACCACTGTCGGATTCCCACAGCCCCACTTTTCATTTTGCTGTGTAGGCATAGACTGATGCTGTGTCTGCAGTTTCTTTTGTGTGAACTCAGTATAGGATACAGTCTCTCTGGACTTCCAATAAAGCCACTTTGTTACTGGCATCAGGATTTGTGATATCATCTGTCTCTCAAGCTGTTACTTCTGCTTCAAATTGAGAACAGTATTCCTTAAAGGGGTTTTCTCAGCACTCTGTTCCACTGAGTTTTAGCAGATTTGCACTTACTCTATCTACTCAGGCTGTGGGTGGTTCTATTGGCAGTTTCAAATTCTACACAGCCTTTACTTGGACAGTGCAGGAGATTGTTATCTCTAACACGATTACAGATATAGCCAAGCTTTTCAGTCCTCACAGCACTTGTAGCTTTTATTTAGTGAAACTAATCTTCTTAGATATAATGTTTGTTTTGATCTCAGTCCTTCAGTGAGGTCACTCTCAGCTAATCAGATAAAAGACGTCCCCGCTCTCAGCCAATCAGATAACAGACGTTCCTGCTCTCAGCCAATCAGATAACAGACATCCCTGCTCTCAGCCAATCAGATAAGACATCCCTGCTCTCAGCCCCTCAGATAACAGACATCCCTGCTCTCAGCCAATCAGATAAGACATCCCTGCTCTCAGCCAATCAGATAACAGACGTCCCTGCTATCAGCTAATCAGATAACAGATTTATCTGCTCTCAACCATCAGATAAAGCGTTCGTTCTCAGCCAATCATAACAGACGTCCCGCTCTCAGCCAATCAGATAACAACGTCCCTGCACTCAGCTAATCAGATAACAGACGTCCCCGCTCTCAGCCAATCAGATAACAGACGTCCCCGCTCTCAGCCAATCAGATAACAGACGTCCCCGCTCTCAGCCAATCAGATAACAGACATCCCCGCTCTCAGCCAATCAGATAACAGACGTCCCCGCTTTCGGCTAATCAGATAACAGATGTCCTTGCTCTCAGCCAATTGGATAGCAGATGTCCCCGCTCTCAGCCAATCAGATAAAAGACGTCCCCGCTTTCAGCTAATCGGATAACAGACATTCCTGCTCTCAGCCAATCAGATAACAGATGTCACCGCTCTCAGCTAATCAGATAACAGATGTCCATCTAGTATACCGGTAACCGATAACCCCTGTGTGCACTTCAGAGCACATAAAAAATGCTCTTATCTCATGACTAAAGTAAAGTTTATTGACCAATGTATTTAGAAAAAAACCTTCATATAACTGTCCTTTTATGTTGAAAGCAAATCTTTGTAGTTAGAAAACCCTTTTAAGCTCTGCCATATCATCCCCCCTCCTCAGAAAAGCTTTTAAAGGTTAGAGGGATGAGCGATATTATCGACAAAAGTTGAAAACGGCACGGTTTTTAGGATGATCGGAAATTTTATTTCCATCACGCGATAGTTTAGGTGACAATCTGACAGATAATCTATAACTACCGCGCCATTTCCCAAGCGTTTCCATCATTTTGGGCTCCAGCCAATCACCTCCGAGGATAGAGAGGGTGATGAGGAATGTACAAACGTCACCACATTGTGGTGTATGGATCTCATTGGCTGTAAAAATCACTGACCTCGTTTTATCTATTGCAAGCCTGCATTTCCTGTTTGAGCTCATTCTCTGTCTATCACACTTCACTGCAGGACATGTCTGCGTTTAAACCAATAGCTGTTCTAACAGCTCTGACAGATAGTCTCTTCTAATACAAGAAACCATCCATCTACCTACAGCTTAGAATAGAGTTAGATTAGAGAATTTCTACACGTGTGTGTAGGGCCGCTGGGGGGGGGGGAGGCTCAGAGAGAGAGAGGGGGGCAGCTGCTGGGAGAGGGGGGGCGGCAAGAGTAGAGGCATTTGAAAGGATGATAATTTTGCATCTCCAGAGTGTTCTGTGAACTTTCCATTGAAAAGCATTGTTTTTTTTTACCACTTTTTTGCCATCAGACCTCTGATAGAAGTTTTGAAGTTGTCCCTGTGTTTCAGTTCTATTGCAATCACTGCCTGTCATGTTCCCAAAACCGGCATAACTTATCCCTAAAACTTTTAAATAGTTTTATTGAAGTCCGTGCGTCTTTTATGCCCAGAGAGTACCCGAAGTACTCACAATGTGTTATACATATTTGGATAGTAAATTACACCTGTAGTCAGTGGTGCGAAGGCTGCCATAATTAATCTCATATACACTTTAAATAGCTCATATTGCAGGTCCGAAGCAATTAATTCTGGTGGTCAAACAGGTTTGGGCTCAAGCAGCATGTCCAGACAGGTATAAGAATAGTCAATGTCAGTTCAACTAAATGTTGGTTCAACAGACTCCTTTTTCCGGCACATTTAAATCTGTGGGTCAAGCAGGGTTGGGCTCCCTGCTGCGATACCAGGAACGGTGATATGTCGATGTCCACTTCAACTAAAGTGATGGTATCAAATAATACGCCTACTGCACCTTTTTTTTTTTAATCAATGATTCTTTTATTGAGAAGAAAAGATATCATCCATTACAAAACAATCACATCAGCAATATGTAGGATAACACTTCAATATGTAACACTTAAATGCTCTGTTAACACTTAAACTTCTTTCTCCCATCTTAATTATTAATAACATCCCTAAAAGATAAACCGAGCCAAACTTACATAATACTATAAACCCCACCCTACCACCCACCAGCAACCTGGAAATGAAAAATCTAACACCAAAAAGATATTATGAACCACCCTTTCCTCTCAAGGAATAATCAAATGATAAGATCCACCACCCTAGTGTGGGAATTGCTCTCTGTAACCTTTCTTCCCTATTCATAGCCCAACCCAGACTTTTCCCTGGACATGTATCGTGCCCCTACCTCAAGTCTGCCCAAGGACCAAGCCACCTTTATCCAGAGGTAGTAATCAGAAGTGCTGATGTGATCCCTCAGCGCCCCACCTCTTCATCTAACAAGTTTAACTATAAAACTCCTACCCAACCACTTTTTAAAGAACATCTCGATAAATAGCTCTTAATTGTTCCTCCGAGCCTCAATCCTATCTATGTTAGCAATCTCTTGATCAATAGATCGCATTACAGCCTTTGTCGGGACACTCTCCTCCAACCAATGTCTTAGGATACACTTCTTAGCGACCAGTAATAACGTGTGCACCCCCTTGTGATTTAATAAGGCAGGAGTCCTTCTGGCACTTTTTAATTTGTGGGTGATGCAGGTTTAAGGGTCATGCTGTGGTACAGGACAGGGATAGTAAATGGTCTGTGACTTTTTTTCTGTGACTCTTGTTGCCTAATTGTGTTGCCTAGATGTAGCACGTATCCATTTGACTGATTGTGGGAAGTTAATTCCGCTTTCTCCAGCCCTGTTTGGGTGTAAGAATGAAGGTGTTGTTCCTCTCCCATAGACTTTAATGGTCATCGGCGATAATCGACTATCGACTATCGGAAATCGTCTTGATAATTGACGATATCGACTATCGACCCGATGACGATAGTTGACACAATCGCTCATCACTTTTTAAAGTCACTGTTCTGTGTATTGCTAACCTATGTGTTCCTTACTCACCAGATGTATTGGATAAAATTAATGGTGGAGAATTGTGGTGGTGAATTATAGTAAAGACACAGAAAATAAAGGATTACTTTCAGATAAAGTTCAGCAAAAAAAAAACACAAACAGATTAAGGTTCTTATGAGAAGTGACCGGATGGGAAGATGCTGGCACACAATGAGTTTCAATCCTTTAGCTTTTTAATTTTATGCAAAAAATTCAGATTCTTACTTATGGCCATGTTCCATCCAGTGTCGGACTGGGGGGTCTGGGGCCCACAGGGGAGTTGATCTGGGGGGGCCCACCCTACTGTACATGAAAATAATACCGGCCTACTCGGACATAAACGCGCCCATTTTAACCACATAATACAGTGAGGTCAAAACAGAACGTATTGTGTAGTACAATATCAAGAGAGTCCCACATATCTGTATCTCACACTTTTGTCAGTCTAACATATCATAGACACAGGGCTAAGTAGCTCCATCCATATCCCTTCCACCCACATACAATTACCCCCTCCACCCACATTCAAAATCCCCCCACCACCCCCCACCCACATACAATATCCCCCTCCACCCCCACATAAACACCTATCCCCCTCCACCCGCATACAAAATCCCCTCCACCCACATACACTATCCCCCTCCACCCACAATACAATAACCCCCTCCACCCACATACAATATCCCCCACTCACCCACATACACAATATCCCCCCTCCACCCACAAACAATAACCCCCCACCCACCTCCACCACAACAATATTCCCTCCAACCCGCATACAATATCCCCTCCACCCACATACACTATCCCCCTCCTCCCACAAACAATACCCCCTCAACCCACATACAATATCCCCTCCACCCACATACACTATCCCCCTCCACCCACAGACAAAATCCCCCACCACCCACATACAAAATCCCCACCAACCCACATACAATATCTCCCTCCACCCAAATCAATTATCCCCCTCCACCCACATACAATATCCCCCTCCACACATTCAATATCCCCCTCCCAAACACAAAACAATATCTCCCTCCACCCACATACCATACCCCCCTCCACCCACATACAAAATCCCCCTCCACCCACATACAATATCCCCCTCCACCCACATACAAAATCCTCCCCCCTCCAGCCCCCATACAATATCCCCCTCCACGCCCACATACAATATCCCTAATCCCCCTCCACCCCGCATACACGAATCCCCTCCCACGCCACATACAATTTCCCCCTCCACCCACATACAATATCCCCCACCAACCCACATACAATATCCCCCTCCACTTCCACCCACATACAATATCCCCCCCATCCACCCACATACAATAACCACCTCCACCCCAACAATATCCCCCTCCACCCGCATACAATATCACCCTCCACCCACAAACAATATCCCCCTCCACCCACATACAAAATCCCCCACCAGCCCCACCACCCCATACAATATCCCCCTCCACCCACATACAATATCCCCCTCCTCCCACATACTATATCCCCCTCCACCCACATACAATATCCCCCTCGCACGTTTCCCTGGTCACACACCTATCCAATATAGAAAGTAAAAAACCCCTCTACATATGGACTCAGCGGAGAACGTCCTATCTGATGAGTCGTTCTCTACTATCAATAGTCGTTTCATTTTCGCCTTCTCTTCTGCATCCTTTCCACAGACCGCCATGATGACTTGTCCCCGGAAACAGCTCATCCCTGTCAGAAATAACACACAAATATATTAGAATCCTCAATATTTTCCAGCATCTCTTTACCCATTCCCACCTCTGTACAAACTACCAGGGGTGAGACCAGCGGTAACAGCCGGCTTTATTAAACAATAAGCCCAAGATATCCTAAGGGGTTGGAAGGTGAGGGGAGGACTAACACCCCTGAGATAATGCTAACAACTAAGGCAGTGCCCTCTCAATTAAAATACCATAGTAGACAAAAACCTAGGTAGGTAGGCAAATAGGCAAGGCCCCAGTCTGTAGGTAGGTGGTTTCTCCCAGTTTAGGTAAGCTGTATGGTAGTTAGGGTCCCCTTTATATAGGCTGCAAGCAGTATAGGGACCCCCTTTAGGTAGTATACAGGCAGTTAGGGCTTCCCCATGAGAGAAGATATACAGGCAAGTTAGGGCTTCCCATGCAAAAGTAGTATACAGGCAGTTAAGGCCTCCTTTAGGTAGTATGCAGGCAGTTTAGGGGTCCTCCTTCATGTAGAATACGGTTAGTTAGGGGCCTATCCTTTAGCAACTGTGTAGTATAGTCCAGAAGCATGGCCCCCCCTTTAGCTAACGTTTAGGTAGTCAGGCCCCTTTTAGTATTATGGTAGCCAGGGCGGTCCCCCTTTGGTAGTCAGGGCCCCCGTAGGTAGTTGGGGCATCCCTTGTAGTCAAGGCTTCCCCTTTAGGTAGCCCAGGGCCCCCCTTGTAGTCCAGGAGTGCCCCCCTTTAGATAGTCAGGGCCCCTCCATGGCCCCCCTGACGGTAGCCAGGCCCCTCTGAAAGGTAGCCATTGCCCCCTCTGCAGGAAGCCCAGGGACCCCCTGTAGGTAGCCATGACCTCCAGTAGTAGCAGGGCCCCCTTGAGCCAGAGCCCCCCATAGTCAAACCCCCCAGTAGTCAGAGCCCCGCCTTGTACGCGCAGACCCCGCCTGAAGTCGAGCTTCCCTGGTAGTCAGAGCTCCCGTGTAGCCAGGGGCCCCCTTGTAGTCAGAGCTCCCATGTAGCCAGAAGCCCCACCTGTAGTCAGAGCCCCCCCCCCTTTAGTCAGAGCCCCCCCCCCCCCTTGTAGTCAGGGCCCCCTGTAGTCAGAGCCCCCCTTGTAGCCAGAGCCCCCCTGTACCAGGCCCCCTCCCACTGTAGTCAGAGCCTCCCCTTAGTAAGCCAGAGCCCCCCTTGTAGCCAATAGCCCCCACTTGTAGCCATGGCCCCCCTCTTGTAGCCAGGACCAACACCCTGTATATCAGAGCCCCCCTGTCGCCAGGACACCCGTATCAGAGCCCCACTTGTAGCCAGGACCACCCTGTAGTCAGCGCCCACCTTGTAGCCAAGCCCCCTTTAAGCCAGAAGCCCCCCTTAGTAGCCAGGACCCCCCTGTAGTCAGAGCCCCCCTTGTAGCCAGAGCCCCCCGTGTAGCCAGGACCCCCCTTGTAGCCAGAGCCCCCCTTGAAGCCAGGGCCCCCCTTGAAGCCAGGGCCCCCCTGTAGCCATGGCCCCCCTTGTAGTCATTGACCACCCTGTAGTCAGAGCTCCCCATGTAGTCAGCGCCCCCCCTTGTAGCCAGGACCACCCTGTAGCCAGAGCCCCACTTGTAGCCAGAGCCCCCCTGTAGTCAGAACACCCTTTTAGCCAGGACCACCCTGTAGTCAGAGCCCCCCATGTAGTCAGGACCAATATCCCTGTAGTCAGGTCCCCCCTTGTAGAGCAGATCCGCCACTTGAAGGTAGCCAGGAACACCCATGTAGCCAGGGCCCTCCCTTGTAGACAGGCCCCCCTTGTAGCCAGTCCCCCTTGTAGCCATAGACCCCCCTTGTAGCCAGAGCCCCCCTGTAGCCAGCTCACCCCCTTGTAGCCAGGGACCCCCCTTGTAGCCAGCGCCCCCCTTGTTGTCCGCGCCCCCCTTTTGTAGCCAGGGCCGCCCCTAGTATCCAGGACCCCCCAGGGTAGCCAGAAGCCCGCCCTTTAGTCAGAGCCCCCCTGAAAGTCATAGCCCCCAGTCCTGAGTCAAGCCCCCCTTTAGACAGGGCCCCCCTTGTAGCCAGGGCCCGCCTGTAGCCAAGGCCCCCCATGTTGTCAGGGCCCCCTTGTAGCCAGAGCCCCCTGTAGTCAGAGCCCACCTTGTAATCCAGAGCCCCCCTGTAGCCAGATCCACGCCCTTGTAGCGAGCCGCCCTCTTGTAGCCAGGGCCCGCCCTGTAGCCAGGGCCCCCCTTGTAGCCAGAAGTCCCGCCCCACTTGTAGTCCCCCCCCCCCCCCCGAGACCCCCCTGTAGTCAGAGCCCCCCTTGTAGCCGGGACCGCCCTGTCGTCAGAGCCCACATGTAGCAGGACCACCCTGTAGTCAAGCCCCACTTGTAGCCAGAGCCCCCCTGGTAGCCAGCCCCCCCGTGTAGTCAGGACCACCCTTTAGTCAGAGCCCCTCTTGTAGCAAGAGCCCCACTTGTAGCCAGGACCACCCTGTATGGCCCCCCCCCAGAGCCCCCCGGTTGTAGCCAGGGCCCCCCTGTAGCCAGGGCCCCCCTTGTAGTCCGGGCCCCCCTTGTAGCCAGGGCCCCCCCTGTAGCCAGGGCCCCCCTTGTATCCAGGGCCCCCCTTGTAGTCAGAGCGCACACCCCATGTAGCCAGGGCCCCCCTGTAGTCAGAGCCAATATCCCTGTATTCATACCCCCCTGTAGTTCAGGGCACCCGCTGTAAGTGCAGGGCCCCCCTTAGTAGTCAAGGCCCCCCTTGTAGCCCAGAGTCCCCCCTGTAGATCAGAGCCCACCTTGTAGCCAGAGCCCACCTTGTAGCCAGAGGCCCACCTGTAGCCAGAGCCCCCCCTTGTAGCCAGGGCCCCCCTGTACCCCAGCGCCCCCCTTGTAAGAGCCAGCGCCCCCCTTGTAGCCTGAGCCCCCCAGTAGCCAGAGCCCCGCTGTAGTCCAGAGCCCCCCGCTGTAGTCCAGAGCCCCCCTTGTAGCCAGAGCCCCCTTGTAGCCCAAGCGAGCCCCCCCTGTAGCCAGGGCCCCCCCTGTAGCCGGGCCCCCTTGAAGCCAGAGCCCCCCTTTGTAGCCAGGCCCCCCTTTGTAGCCAGGCCCCCCTGTATCAAGCCCCCTTGTAGCCAGAGCAGGAGCCCCCCTTGATAGCCAAAGCCCCCCCTTGATAGCATGGCCCCCCCTGTCAGCAGACCCAACCCTGTAGCCAGAGCCCCCCCTGTAGTCAGGAGCCCCCCATTGTAATGCCCATAGCCCCCTTGTAGCCAGGGCCCCCCCTTAGCCGAGAGCCACCCTGTAGCCAGACCCACCTTGAAGCCAGAGCCCCCCTGTAGCCAGAGCCCGCCCCTGTAGTCAGCGACCCCCTTGTAGGTAGTTATTAAAAAAAAAAAAAAACAACAAAAAATCACTTACCTGCTCCCGCTCCCGCCCCGCTCTGGCGCTGGCTACGTGCCGCTGGCTCCCGTACTGGCTGACCTGCAATGGCGGCGCGGGTGGAGGTGTCGTCACCGCGCCGCCTACGTCATCATTATGGGCCGGCGCCCGGCGGCTGAAGCCTAGCGACTTCAGCCTGCCAGGGAGAGCAAGCGTAGCGCAGCGCTAGTGCGGCTGTGCCACCGCAAACGACCGCAAGCGCAGCCCCTGGAGCCAGTGGACATATAGTCCCCAAACTCCCGGCCGGGCCTCTGATCACATCGGTACGCGGGTCCCGGCGCCAGGGACCGGATGCGCGACGGGCCCCTGGAGCGACGGCACTGGCCTCCGGGGGCCCCCAGTCGGCTCGTGGGGGCCCACCGTGGGATTCCCACCGGTCCCCGGCGACCCTAGGCCCGACTGTTTCGCATCTCTCATGGGTCACACATCTTCAAAACACCCCTGGCAAGCTCCTCTGGGATTTCTGAATTCCACCCATGGTGCATGAGGAGCTGCTTCCCCAGATGAGGATTGCAAGGTAACAGCTACACATATTGTTTTCCACTAATAGCTTGCTAACCTATCTCATACTATGCATTTCCCTTCTAGTCCATATCTCAACCTTGATTTTCCTGACACTAAGGGCGACATGTAGAACGGGCTTTACGGCCTGTTTTTTCTCTGGCGTACACTGGCGCCTCCCAGCCCGAAACCCTCGCTGTCGGACCCCGCGTCGCCACTTATCTGCTGCGGTCCTGCATGAAGGGGGCGGGCAGAGGGCGGCGTGGCGCGGTGGGGCGCGGTGTAGGCGTTCCGGGGCGGTACGCGGCCGCTCGTATAGTCCGAGGCATGTACCATCGCGGCTCCCAAATATCCCCGGCCACGTCGAGCTCCGACAAGAGACCATATTTTGTTTTTTGGTCTAAATCCTCCGGCGCCGGCGAAGTGAAGCCGATCCGAACATGCGAGGATCGGATCGGAAGATCGCGACAGAAGTCTCGGCTCTCCGCTCCGTTGCACAGGAGTATGAATAGGAAAAAACGCCTTATAAATGCGAAACATGTCAGAAAAGAGCTAATGTACAAAAAACTCATAATAAAAAAAAAAAAAAAAACATTTTCCACAACTCCTAAGAACGGGCAATATCAAGAAATATGATTAGCAGAATTGCCGGGAATACAGTAATTCAAAATCTGAATCCTTTCTCATTTTGGGTTATCCGCAGAAAACCAGGACCAAGTCAGAATCCGGAGCGACAGTGAACCATTAAAAGTCTATGGGAAAATTGACCAATCAAAAAAATCCCCGCGGATAAATTTCAAAAAATACAGGAAAATGCTGTATTCTGATTTGTCAATTCACCTCCAAAGGTTATAATGGGGGACATTGTCGCACCTATTCGTGATTGGCTGTTTTTATGCCGACCCAATGAGAAATAGCTTAAACAATTTGAAAATACTGTCGTTCCCGGCAATTCTCGTCTATAGGGTCAAGTCCCTATGTATCGGCCGTCCTCGGCGACAAACGCGTTGTTCGGTGTTATAACTGATTTATTTTTTCCAAGAAGTGTTTCTGGTCATTATCTTGAGAATGTTTTACACTGTATAAAATAATTTGGTGATTATACTTCATGCCGTGCGGCACTGAGCGCGGAGATCTGTGAGAGCACCCATTCACCATAGAGTATAATTGGAAAGTAGCTCGCGCTCTGATTGGCTTTTTAGCTAGCCGAGACCCATCCTCTAGCTCATCCAATCAGCCTATTTCAGCATTTTTACTGTATTTTGATTATCCCGCCCAGGATCTGAGATTGGAGTAAAACTTCCCCATCAGCTCAGAATGGGACTTTTGTCGCCGTATTCTGATTGGTCCCCAAAACTTCTCCATAGGCAAGAATGTGACTTTGTCGCTCCTATTCTGATTGGCGGAGATAGCCAAGCCCCCTTAATCTCAAGCCAATCAGCTCTTTTCATAGCATATTTACTGTTTTTGAATTATCCCCGCCGGGATTTTGAGTTGTCCAATTTCCTCCCATAAGCTTTTAATGTTCACCTGTCGCTTCCGATTCTGATTGGCCGGTTTTATGCCGACCAATCAAATATGTTTCAGATTTTAATCACTGTAATTCGCCCGGCAATTTCCAATATCATATTTCTTGATATTGTGCCGTTCTTCGAGTTTGGGAAAGTGATTTTATTTTTTAAGAAGTTATTTTGTACATTCAGCTCCTTTCTGACACTGTTTTCCCGCCTTTTATAAAGGCGATTTTTTTTCGGGAATCAACTCCCTGCTGGCAACGGAGCGGAGCGCCGAGACTCTGTCGCGATCTTCGATCCGCTACCCGCATTATCGGATCTGCTTCACTTCGCCACGGACGGAGGAGTTGACCCCAAAAAATGTAGAACACCTTTATAATTGCGATTTTTTGCTTCATACTCCCGCACCTCTACATGTGGGAATGAATTTCTTCGCCCTCCCAGCCTGTCTCGGCAGTCGGAACATAATCTCGGCGCAGCCACCTACGGCCCTAAGTCCTCGCACTTGCACCCCACGTCGTCCACCTACACTGGCGGAGCGCGGCGGCCTTTTACCTCGCATGTATGATTGCGGCTACCGTCGGGACGGCGAAGCATAGCCCCAGCGCCGCACAGCGCCCCATGTCCACCCTGCACTTCGCCTCCATAACTGGCGAGGCGCGGCGGACTTTACATGATATGTTATGAACGCCAGCCCGTCCCAGCGACATAAACTATCCGCGTCAGATACCGCCTGAAAAACTGGTGGAAACGGGCGCCTCGACCATTGCGGGATTTATACATGTGGCCCTAATCGCCTATACCTGGTGTGGATGATTCTATATCCTCCATGCCTTCTTCCCCTCATGAACTCCTCTGCCACCTAACCTCTTTCCCCTATCAAAGCCCTCCGCACCAAACAGACCCAACTAAACTACAATCTATCCTAGCTCCCACCTGCACAGCCCTCCACTGCTCCTCCTGGCGGCTGGGACATATCCCCTAACCCAAGGCCCCCTCAGCAAATGCCCCACTATTGTCTCTACTTTTCCTAACAGTTTCACCACTACAAACTCTGTTAACCCCTTCAACCTGAAGCACATCCCCAAGATCCCTGCTCTCCCTAGCCCTCTCCCTGGAGCTCTCTGGAACCCACGGTCTGTATGTAATAAACTCACCTACATATATTACAAATCATCTTGCGTATTATCTTCCTTGGTCTGAAACTGAAACCTGTCCAGACACCCTCTGACACATCTCCCCACTGCGCTCTCCTTTGTGGTCGCCAACTTACCCCTACTCCCCGCCCCGGTAACGAAGCATGGGTGAAGGTGTTGGGCCCAAGGATTCACCCCACTCTGCTGCCAACAACTCCTTTCGACTCTGCTCTTCCTTCGACCTCCCCGTCACAGTGGACTTCTGTGAGCCACCCCACAAGAACGACACACACGTACCTCATCATCACCTGCCTCTGCCGCCCAATCGGACTTCTCTACCTCCTCCCACCCCATATCTGACCACAACCTGCTTTTGTTCTCCACCATCTCCACCCCACCTGCCCTCTGGTCTCACACTTAGTACACCCCTGCAGGAACCTACAAAACCTTAACCCTCGCACACTCTCTGACTCTCTTGCACCTCTTTCTACCATCTTCTCATTTACTGACCCAGATGTAGTCACCACTTTCTACAACAACACAATCATCACCACCCTTGACTTAGTCGCTCCTCTCACACATAACAGAACCCGCAAAATCAACAGACAATCCTGGCACTCAGACTCCACTAAACAGCTGAGGCGAGCTTCCAGAATTCCTGGAAGAAAACTCACTCCACCGATGACTTCGCCTCATACAAACAATCACTACACACATTTAAGTCTGCACTCGCCTCAGCCAAACAGGATTACTTCACCAATCTCTTATCCTCCCTGTTTCACAACCCCAGAAAACTATTCAATACCTTCAACTCTCTTGTCCGTCCCCCAACATCGCCTCCCCCATCTTTCCTATCACTGGACGATTTTGCCACTCACTTCTTAAATAAAATCAACCTCATCAGAGAAAGTTTCACCCCACAGTCCCCAGTACCCTCCTCTATAACCTGCTTTCCCACTGTTACTCACGATAACCTTTCTTCTCTAGTGTCTAAATCCAACCTCACTACCTGTAACCTTGACCCACTCCCATCCCACCTCATCGCAGGCCTCAGCGCTGTTATCCTCCAAGCCCTCACCCACCTTTTCAATCTATCATTAACCTCTGGCATCTTCTCCTCATCTTCTTTTAAACATGCTACCATCACACCCATCCTAAAGAAACCATCTCTCCTCCTCTCTGTCCAACTATCGCCCCATCTCACTGCTTCCTTTTGCATCCAAACTTTTTTGAGCAGCACGTTTATCTTTAACTGTCCTCCCATCTCTCTGCCAACTCTCTCCTTGATCCATTCCAATCTGGCTTCCGACCCCACCACTCTAACGAAACCGCCCTAACCAATGTCACCAATGACCTAGCAACTGCCAAAGCCTCACGTCACTACTCTGTGCTTTTCCTAGACCTGTCCTCTGCCTTTGACACTGTCAACCACTCACTCCTGTTACAAATCCTCTCCTCCCTCGGCATCACGGACTTGGCCCTCTCCTGGATATCCTCGTACCTCTCTGATCGGACATTCAGTGTCTCTCACTCTCGCTCCACCTCCACCTCTTGCCCGCTCACTGTTGGTGTCCCACATAGGTCAGTCCTGAGCCTGCTACTCTTCTCTATCTACACTCTTGGCCTGGGTCAACTTATAGCTTCACACGGCTTTCAATACCACCTGTATGTGGACGACACCCAACTTTTCATCTCCGGTCCTGACATTAACTCTCTTCTCACCTGGATCCCAGACTGTCTATCGTCCACATCCTCCTTCTTCTCCTCCCGCCTCCTATAAATAAATGTGGAGAAACCCGAATTCATCATCTTTCCACCGTCCCACTCTATCCCTCCACCTGATCTCTCTATCACTGTCAATAGCTCAATGTGTCCTTAACTTTGACACTACAAAAATGCTGGTCCATGCCCTTGTCATATCTCACCTAAACTAATGCAATACCCTTCTCTGTGGCCTCCCATCTAGCACTCTTGCTCCCCTTCAAACCATCCTCATCTCTGCTGCCCGTCTCATCCACCTCTCTCCTCGCTCCTCCTCTGCCTCTCTCCTCTGCCAATCCCTTCACTGGCTTCCCATTGCTCAGTGAATTCATTTCAGGTTACTAACCATGCCCTACAAGGCTCTCCATAACCTCTCCCCCCATATATCTCTGCCCTAATCTCCAGATACCTTCCCTCTCACAATCTTCGCTCCTTACAGGACCTTCTTCTTTGTTCTCCTCTTATCAGCTCTTCACACAACCGTCTCCAAGACTTCTCTTGTGCTTCCCTCACACTCTGGAACTCATTGCCCCAACACATCAAACTCTCCCAAACTTTCACCAGTTTCAAAAGCAACCTGAAAATCTATCTCTTCAAGATAGCTTATAACCTATAATAATCCCACCACCAGTACACCGGCCCACAAACATATCCGCCCCACACCTTCTGTCTCTCCCCTCCCTCCTTGTAGATTGTAAGCCTTCACGGGCAGGGTCCTCTCTCCCTTTGTATCAGTTTAGTCATTTATCATCACCAATGTACTTGTCTGTCAAATATACAGCGCCCTGGAATCAATGGTGCTTTAAAATGATCAGGCCTGTCTCTCCACCTCCAAACCATCATGTGTTAGGAGATCTCCATCCGCAATGTAATAACTCTTCCTGGTCCTAGCTATCGCTCATGTTCTTACAGCCACTACGGTAGGATTTTTAGCTTTTTGTAGCACTGCCACCCAATCTCAGGCTCTGTATCATGACCAGCCAGATCATTGAGACCAGGGCTTGTATGGCTGGGACTTAGGGAATCAGCCATCTCAACTGAGGCCTCTTGCAACAGAACTGAAGGGAATGTCCCTCAAAAACTAGATACTGTCTGTAGACCGACCTCAAAAAAAGTCTATGTCCTCTCCAGCAACCTTCTACAGCCACATCTGCAGCCACATCGGATTCTAGAGAGGGACCCAAGCCTTCTGAGCCTCATAAACTGGCTAGGACTGGCACATAGCAGAAAAGAGGAAACCACCAGTGGGCTACTGGGCATGGAAGACGCCTGAGCATGTCAGCCCTGGGGCTGCTTTTCAGTGAGAAAGGCAGAGAATGAGTTGCAGAAAGCAAAAGGCATGCGCAGTCATGTAAAGTAGCTGTAGGGTGGGTCCCAAGAATAACTCCACTGGTGGGTCCCAGGAATCAACTGCACTGGTGGGGCTAAAGAATCAGCTCCAATGGAGGGCCCCAGGAATAACTTCCACTGGTAGGCCCAAAAACTAACTTCACTGATGGGCCCCAAGAACCAACTCCACTGATGGGCCCCAAGAACCAACCCCACTGATGGGCCCCAAGAACCAACTCCACTGGTGGGCCCCAAGAACCAACTCCACTGGTTTGCCCCAAGAACCAACTCCACTAGTGGGCTCCAAGAATCAGCCTTACTGGTGGGCGCCAGACATCCCAGTCCGACACTGCTCTTAAGCACTGGTGGAGTGTTTGATACATTTCTTTTCCTGAGTGATTGGCAGGATTCTGATTGGCTTCTCGATTTCCTAGCAGGTTACTGATTTGTTGCCAAAAATCTGATTTGACAAATCATCCCAACCCAAATCCTAAGCGCACCCCTACTCATAAGTATCTGCTGCAGTAAAACCTCTTGTATTGCATTCACAAAAAATATATGTGCTTAGTTTCAAATATTATATTCGGAGCATCCACATTCGCACTTGCCTATGTACAACAACCATCAGGAGTTATAAGAAAATGTTTCCAACCTATTCTGACATCAAAGGCCTCATAGGTCATTATAATAAATGAAAGGATAATTGGCATCATTATAGCTAATTGGTAACTCATGGTTTCAAGCGCTCGGATCTGGGCTGCTTGTTCTAGCTTAGTCTGCACGAACTCCGTGTACAGTGGTAACATTATGTTCATCATGTTCCTGTCTCTAGGTCTAGGTGCAATATTTTTTCAGGCTATGACAGGAGAACTCACAATAACTTCTTATTAAAAAAATGGAGATTTATTACATTCTTCATGAAAGTTGTAAAATTACAGAAAACAGAAAAAATGCAACTTACATTAGTCATCTTGCAGATTGCATCTCTGTGAGGGTGTGGGTGGGTCTTACGTTCTCATATGAGCGCTCTTCCTTGTCCACTCTTTCATCAAGTGTCATGGCTTCTTCCCCATGGTTCTTCCAAAGCCCTGCCCTTCTACCCTTATTCACATGTGTCTTATACAGTAAAGAGCAGGTGTGTCTACTAGCTTGTTTCTTCTTCTGTTCACATATAGAACTGTACCCAAAATATCTCTATATCAGTTCTAGTCAGCCCCAGACACTGCAGTAGGTGGGCATGTGTGTCAGAAGTTGTGCCTTGACTGAATCTGTTAACATTATAACATATCAAGATATATTTAAAGGGGTTGTCTCATCTCAAAGTTTCATAGGATGCATGAATTAAATAATGCTGCTTTGTTCTGTCACTTCCTGGTCAAGCTGTCTGGAATTAGCATAGGAGCTCCAAGTATTCAGACTTCTCTGGATATTCGTCTAGATTAGAGAAATTAGCTTCTGTGAGGTCCAGAGTGGGTTCTTAGCAAATGTAAACAGTTGAGTTACTGTCTTTTGTCTGAAAGACCAGATAACACACAAGCTCTCACTGCCTGCAGTTCTGTGCTGGCATCGACCCATGTGATGAAGTCACTCCCTGGTATCAGATAGAACAAACAGCATGGGGGGGGGAGATGTACACAGGTCGGTCACTTGGGGAACCTGAGAGCACAGAAGGTGATAAAATCACTTGTAGCTCCTTAACAAAAAAAAATGAACAACGCAATATATTTGGAAAATGTCTTCATTTAGTGTTCTCTACATGTTGAAAGCTATTGTTTTTAGCGAGACAACCCCTTTAACACTCGGCTGTATTCAAAAGTTCCATAGAAATGAATGGGGAGAACTGCGCAAGCATGACCATCTCCCCTTTGTTTGAGGCTGGCTTGTGACAAATTACAAGGTGGCCTCTGACCTGGAAAAACTCCCTTAGGGAACAAATTGCTTAGTGCATAGCCAATGTTGTGTGGTACAAGAGCTCCTCTGTGAGGGAATAGGGTGGATATTGATGACTGTTTGGCAATAACTATCTACAAGAGCCAGAAGGGGCCTGTGATGACAGGAGATGACATGGGATCATTGCAGGGACTGTTGCAATGAAAATCCTTATACTCTACATATCTTATTACAGTGGTTCCTCAAGTTCCCTTTTAATTGGTTCTGGGATGATTATTGTATATTAAAACAATTGTAACTTGAGACAATAACTCTGTGGAAAACTGGTAATTGATTACGAAACCCCCAAAATGTCACTAACACAATGCAAAATGGAGAAATTAAGCCGATAAGTAATACAGACAATGCACATTTATTCATAGAGAAGCCAGAAAGAGCTGCTGGAAGCTGGAAATCACTTTCTATGATGAGGACAGAAGCTTCTTCAGGGTTGTGTGTAATATACACAATGTACCAGAAATACAAAATGTGCTGCTTGTCTGGTGCCCAAAGGAGCAGCTCATCCTGGCACATGTAAGAGCAGTACAGGACATGTAGTACCGCACTGTACTGTAGAGAGGTGCTATAGACCCCCAATCACTGGATACACTGCACTAATACATGTAAGAGCAGCACAGGACATGTAGTACCACACTGTACTGTAGAGAGGCGCTATAGACCACCAATCACTGCATGTACCTCACTAATACATGTAAGAGCAGCAAAAGGACATTGTTAAATACCACACTGTACTGTAGAGAGGCGCTATAGACCACCAATCACTACATGCACCTCACTTGTACATGTCAGAGCAGCACAGGACATGTAGTACCACACGATACTGTAGAGAGGCGTTATAGACCTCAAATAAATAAATGCTCCTATCTAATACATGTAAGAGCAGTACAGGACATGTAGTACCGCATTGTATTGTAAGAGGACGTTACGATACCAACATTCACCTCACTAATATATGTAAGAGCAGTACAGGACATGTAGTACCACACTGTATTGTAGAGAGGCGCTATAGACCGCCAATCACCTGCATGCACCTCACTAATACATGTAAGAGCAGTACAGGACATGTAGTACCACACTTACTGTAGAGAAGCGCTATAGACCAATCACTGCATAAACACCCACTAATACATGTAAGAGCATACAGGACAAGTAGTACCACACTATAAATTTTAGAGAGGCGCTATAGACCACCAATCACTGCATGCACCTCACTAATACATGTAAAGCAGTACAGGGGCATAAATACCGCACTTTACTGTAGAGAGGCACTATAGACCAGCAATCACTGCATGCACCTCACCACCTCACTAATACATGTAAGAGCAGTACAGGACATGTAGTACCACATTGTACTGTAGAGAGGCGCTATAGACCAGCAATCACTGCATGCACATCCCTAATACAAAGTAAGAGAGTACAGGACATGTAAATACCACACTGTACTGTAGAGAGGCGCTATAGAACCGCCAATCACGATGCACCTCACTAATAAGTAAGAGCATTCAGGACATGTTTTTTACCGCATTGTACGTAGAGAGGCGCTATCGACCAGCAAACACTGCATGCACCTCACTAATACATGTAAGAGCCATGCAAGACATGTAGTACCACACTATACTGTAGAGAGGCGCTATAGACCACCAATCACTGCATGCACATCACTAATAAATGTAAGAGCAGTACAGGACATGTATACCGCACTGTACTGTAGAGAGGCGCTACTAGACTGCTAATCACTGCATGCACCTCACTAATACATGTAAGAGCAGTACAGGACATGTAGTACCGCACTGGACTTCAGATCAGCGCTACTAGACTGCTAATCACTGCATGCACCTCACTAATACATGTAAGAGCAGTATAGGACATGTATTACCTCACTGCACTGTAGGGAGGCGCTATGGACCGCCAATCACTGCATGCACCTCACTAATCCATGTAAGAGCAGTACAGGACATGTAGTACCGCACTGTACTATAAAGAGGCGCTACTAGACCACCAGTCACTGCATACACCTCACTAATACACGTAACAGCAGTACAGGACATGTAATACCGCACTGTACTGTAGAGAGGCGCTATAGACCACCAATCACGCATGCACCTACTAATACATGTAAGAGCAGTACAGGACATGTTAGCACTGCACTGTACTGTTAGAGAGGTGCTAAGAACCCACCAATTACTGCAATGCACCTCAATAATACATGTAAGAGCAGTACAGGACATGTAGTAAAGCACTGTATGTAAGAGGCGCTATCGACCTGAAATCACTGCATGCACCTCACTAATACATGTAAGAGCAATGCAGGACATGTAGTACCACACTTATACTGTAGAGAGGGCTATAGACCACCAACACTGCAGCACCTCACAATGCATGTAAGAGCAGTACAGGACATGTAGTACCACACTGTATTGTAGAGAGGCGCTATAGACCACCAATCACTGCATGTACCTCTCTAAAACATGTAAGTGCAGTACAGGACATGTAGTACCACACTGTACTGTAGAGAGGTACTATAGACCACCAATCACTGCATGCACCCACAATACATGTAAACAGCAGACAGGGGCATGTTGTAAACCGACTGTTTCTGTAGAGAGGCGCTACTAGACTACCAATCACTGCATGCACCTCACAAATACATGTAACAGCAGTACAGGACATGTAGTACCGCACTGTACTATAAAGAGGCGCTACTAGACCACCAGTCACTGCATACACCTCACTAATACACGTAAGAGCAGTACAGGACATGTAATACTGCACTGCACTGTAGGGAGGCGCTATGGACCGCCAATCACTGCATACACCCAACTAATACATGTAAGAGCAGTACAGGACAAGTAGTACTGAACTGTAAATGTAGAAGGGCGTATAGACCACCAATCACTGCATGCACCTCACTAATACATGTAACAGCAAATACAGACAAGTAAACACTGCACTGTACTGTAGAGAGGTGCTATAGACCACCAATTACTGCATGCACCTTTACTAATACATGTAAGAGCCAGTACAGGACATGTAGTACCGTACTGTACTGTAGAGAGGCGCTATCGACCACAAATAAGTGCATCCACCTCACTAATACATGTAAGAGCAATGCAGGACATGTAGTACCACACTATACTGTAGAGAGGCGCTATAGACCACCAATCACTGCATGCACCCCCACTAATACATGTAAGAGCAGTACAGGACATGTAGTAAACCACACTGTACTGTAGAGAGGTTGCTAATAGACCACCAATCACTGCAAAGCACCTCACTAATACATATAAGAGCCATGCAAGACATGTAGTACCACACTATACTGTAGAGAGGCGCTATAGACCACCAATCACTGCATGCACATTACTAATAAATGTAAGAACAGTACAGGACATGTAGTACCGCACTGTACTGTAGAGAGGCGCTACTAGACTGCTAATCACTGCATGCACCACACTAATACATGTAAGAGCAGTACAGGACATGTAGTACCGCACTGAACTGTAGAGAGGTGCTACTAGACTGCTAATCACTGCATGCACCTCACTAATACATGTAAGAGCAGTATAGGACATGTAATACTGCACTGCACTGTAGGGAGGCGCTATGGACCGCCAATCACTGCATGCACCTCACTAATACATGTAAGAGCAGTACAGGACATGTAGTACCGCACTGTACTATAAAAAAGGCGCTACTTAGACCCCCCAGTCACTGCTTTCACCTCACAAATACATATAAGAGCAGTACAGGACATGTAGTACCGCACTGAACTGTAGAGGGAAACGCTATAGACCACCAATCACTGCATGCACCTCACTAAAACATGTAACAGCAGTACAGGACATGTAGTACCGCACTGTAAAAGTAGAGAGGCGCCTATAGACCACCAATCCCCTGCATGCATCTCACAATACATGTAAGAGCAGTACAAGGGCATGTAGTACCGCACTGTACTGTAGAGAGGCGCTATCGACCAGAAATCACTGCATGCACCTCACTAATACATGTAAGAGCAATTCAGGACATGTATTACCACACTATACTGTAGAGAGGCGCTATAGACCACCAATCACTGCATGCACCTCACTAATACATGTGAGAGCAGTACAGGACATGTAGTACCACACTGTAATGTAGAGAGGCGCATAGGGCCACCAATCACTGCATGCACTTCACTAAATAATGTAAGAGCAGTACAGGACATTGTATACCCCCACTGTACTGTAGAGAGGTACTGTAGACCACCAATCACTGCATGCACCTCACTAATACATGTAACAGCAGTACAGGACATGTTGTACCGCACTGTACTGTAGAGAGGCGCTACTAGACTACCAATCACTGCATGCACCTCACAAATACATGTAACAGCAGTACAGGACATGTAGTACCGCACTGTACTATAAAGAGGCGCTACTAGACCACCAGTCACTGCATACACCTCACTAATACACGTAAGAGCAGTATAGGACATGTAATACTGCACTGCACTGTAGGGAGGCGCTATGGACCGCCAATCACTGCATACACCCCACTAAACAATGTAAGAGCAGTACAGGACAAGTAAGTACTGAAAATGTAAATGTAGAGAGGCGCTTATAGACCCACCCAAAAACACTGCAAAGCACCTCACAAAAACATGTAACAGCAGTACAGGACATGTTTACCGCACTGTACTGTAGAGAGGCGCTATAGACCACCAATCATGCATGCACCTCAAAAATACATGTAACAGCAGTACAGGATATGTAGCACTGCCTGTACTGTAGAGAGGTGCTATAGACCACCAATTACTGCATGCACCTCACTAATACATGTAAGAGCAGTACAGGACATGTAGTACCGTACTGTACTGTAGAGAGGCGCTATCGACCACAAATCACTGCATGCACCTCACTAATACATGTAAGAGCAATGCAGGACATGTAGTACCACACTATACTGTAGAGAGGCGCTATAGACCACCAATCACTGCATGCACCTCACTAATACATGTAAGAGCCCGTACAGGACATGTAGTTACCCACACTGTATTGTAGAGAGGTACTGTAGACCACCAATCACTGCATGCACCTCACTAATACATGTAACAGCAGTACAGGACATGTTGTACCGCACTGTACTGTAGAGAGGCGCTACTAGACTACCAATCACTGCATGCACCTCACAAATACATGTAAGAACAGTACAGGACATGTAGTACCACACTGTACTGTAGAGAGGCTCTATAGATCGCCAATCACTGCATGCACCTCACTAATACATGTATGAACAATGCAGGACATGCAGTACCACACTATACTGTAGAGAGGCGCTATAGACCACCAATCACTGCATACACCTCCTAATAAAATTTTAAGGCAGAAGGAAATGTTGTACTTTCAACTGTATGTAGGAGGGGGGCTACTTGCCACCAATAAGCATGTAAACCTTTACTTAAAAAATATAAGAGCAGTACAGGGCATTTTAGTACTGCACTGTACTGTAAAAGAGGCGCTACCCAGCCACCAATCACTGCATTTCCCCTCCCCTTAAAACAGGGAAGAGGGGAGTACAGGAAAATGTAGTACCGCAATTTACTGTAAAGGGGGTATATACTGCCCCAAACACTGAAGCACATCACCTTAATAATTTTTAAAAGCCCCGGACAGGGAATTTTAGTACCGCATTGTATGTACAGAGGTGTGTTGGCCCCCAAACATGCATGCACCTCACCTTTTAAAAATTTTAAGAGCCCGTACAAAGGGCATGTTTGTACCGCCCCTGTACTGTAAAGGGGGGGCTATATAAAATGCCAATATGCAGCAACCCAAATAATACTGTAAAAGGGAGTAAAGGAAAAGGTTTGTACCGCATTGTACTTTACAGAGGTTGCTGTAGACCCCAATCCTGCATTCACCCACTAAAAAAGAGGTTTTAGAAATAAAAAATTCATTTTATTAGAAAAACGGATATCCGGTGACGTAACCTCCCCAGAGGGTATCGCCCCTAAAAAAGGGTTCCCCAAAGTCCGTGGGTTGGTAAACGAAAATTTTTTATTCTTCAATTTAAAAATTCACAGGCAAAAAGCAAAAAAAACCCCCCCCCAAAGGCAAGCTGAACTCAGAAGCGTTTGAGTCTTTGACCCTTTTTTTTTTGGAAATTTACCCTTTGTTATATTCTTGGGGGGTTGGAGCCATCTTTTTAAAAAAACCTTCTAAAAACCCAAAAGCCAAAAGAGGGAAAAAGGGACATGGGTCCCAAATTGGGGGAAAACTGGGTGGAAAGACCCTTGCTGGAATACTGATTGTACGGTAATTTAATTTAAAGGGAAAAGGAAAAACCCATTGTTAAACACTAGTGAAAATGAAACAAAAGGTTTTAAAATGTGGCCGCTAAAAATTAATGAGGGGATATATTTTTAAAAATTTTTAATTCTATATGGCCCTACCCCAAAACCAGGGTATTTAAAAAAAAATCTAAAAAAAACCAAAACAATGAAAGGGAGGTCAATATATGTACAGCATACCCTCCCATAATTAAAACCTTTTTGGTTTTTAGTTTCCCAGTTTTGGTTTCCCCCTGTGCCCCCCTTTTTCCCAAGCAAACCCTTTGTCCCCAAATCCCCCCCCTATATGGGCTTTTTATTGATTCAATTTCATTTAAAAATTTTAAAAACCAAATTTATTTCCCTTGGTGAAAAATTTTAAAAAATGGGGCTGGGGTGTCCCGACATCTGGGCGGGTTTTTTGTGAAAACTGGTGGGTATGTTCCTTTATTCCCTTTTTTTTATTTTTTTTTTACCCGTGCTGACACATATTTTTTATCGCTTTTTGGGACTTTTTTATGATTTTATACAGTGATGGCTATCCCCAATTTTTGAATTTACCTTTTCTTCAAATTTTTTGTTGTCTATTGTTATCCTTAAAATCTTTTTTTTTTTTGGGAAAAAATTTTAATTTCCCACCGCGGGACCCGAGATTTAAAAAAAAAAACCCTTTTTTGGGGGTTTGCCCTAAAATTTTTCCCCGTTAAATAATGTTCTGTTTTATTTTTTTACACTAGGGGAAATAATATTCCCCAAAGTCTGGGCCCCTTTTTGGGGATTTTCGTAAAAAATTATTAAGATGGTTTAGAAAGGGTTTCATCTTTATTTGGTTGTAATTTCTACAAAATTTTGTAGTGAAAGAAATTTTTTCAAATCCCCCTTTTTTTCCCCTTTTTGGTTTTTTTGTAGGGTTTTCTAGAAATTGTTCTTGTGTTTTGTGTCTTATTTTTTAATGGCTCTATCTATTCATTTTATTTATCCTTTCTTTTTAAATCTTTGCCCAATGTTTTCCCACCCCAATCTTAAAACCTTTCTTCTGAACAAAATACGCCTGGCCCCTAATCATTTCCCCATATGGGATAGCCTTAATTTTTTGCTAGCAGATGACAGCTGTTCGCTTTAAAATGGTGTTTCTGATTTTGGGTTTTCGATGAGTTGGGACGTGATCTTACCTTTTTTCCCCATTACCTAAAGGATAATCCAGACCTTTCCCTTATGGTATTGGTTTTAGAAGGGTTTTAAAAGATGGCTCCAAACCGCAAGAATAAAAACAGTGATCAAGGTCAAGATCGAAAACGCGTTTGTTTCAGTTTTGCCATGTAGGGGGTCTGTTGTTTTTTGCCGTGAGTATTTTTAATTGAAGAAAAAGATTTTTGTTTCCCTACCCACGGACTTTGGAAAACCCTTTTTTATGGCGATACCTTTCGGGTTACGTCCCGGATACCCTGTGTTTGTATTGCAATTGCGCGAGGCCCAGGGGTTTGGTCCGTAGGGAGAGACGGAACGAACAGGCCCCGCGCTATCCTTTCAGGCTTTCCCCAAATCCAGGGGAGCCTGCCCATTTTTTGTTATTCATGATTATTGGTTGGATATCCTGTCAATCACAGCCGCCGCAGATCAGCAGTGTCTGGGACGTTACATGGAGAGGGTGGATTCAAGATAAAAAGTCCCGGGACAGACCAGGGATGGTGGAAATGTTGTATCCTGAGGCCACTGACACTAGAGGAAGTTTGTGTAGAGTTGGATGAAGCAACATTATAATTCCAGGGAAGATTTCGTACAGGAAGCTCTTATTTTTTTAAGGTTTTCTCCAGATTTCCCTTTTTGTACAATCAGTGAAAATGTTCTGAAATTTCTCTTCTTTGTTCAGTAAACAGGGAAATACGTGCAGTTCCAGGATTTGCTCTTTTCGCAACAAGCGGGAAAAACGCTCCAGAAAGGTTCCTTGAAAGCAGAAATGTTGCCTGGACGGAAATTTCACTGCAGAGGGGCATGGGGGGTGTGTTGTATCGAAAAGCCCTTACAATGCATGGGAGGGTTTACCCTCTTATCTCTAAAAAAGGGAAAATGGGGGCCTGTCCCTAAAAAGTAGTTGGCCTAAGAGGCTAAGGCTCGCACCCAAACCAGTGCATTCTCTCATTCTCTTTCATTTTCTCTAATTCTCTCTCTCTCGTTCTCTCACTCATTCTATCTCGTTCTCCTTTTAGGGGCTACACAGCCAGGACTGCTGTTTAGGGGGGTCCGATACCAGCCAGACTCTGTTATAGGGGGCTCCAGAATTTAAACCACAATGTGTTTTAGGGGTCCAGACTATACAA